>JASEVX010000008.1:40621590-40892570 GCA_031761405.1 Serripes groenlandicus | reverse complement strand
ACTTGCATTTGTAGCACGACTTTGGTCCAGTTTATTGATCGAATAATTGACATTTTAACGCCGTTTCCAAAAATGTTTCAGTCATACCACAAGAACCAGTTCACCTTTCCATGTGACTGTCTCTCTTGGATGTCTCATATCGGTATACCGCACAACAGTCTTTCCAAACAACATGCTTTCCGAACAACATGCTTTCCAAACAACATGCTTTCCAAACAACATGCTTTCCAAACAACAGTATTTCCAAACAACATGCTTTTCGAACAACATGCTTTCCAAACAACATGCTTTTCGAACAACATGCTTTCCAAACAACATGCTTTCCAAACAACATGCTTTCCAAACAACATCCTCCTTTACCATATCGAGGGCTAGGCGTGAAACGGTTGTAACTAAAATTGGTATATTTTTACCAAGGTTAATCACCTCGCAATAAAGTATTTATAAGCGTTAAATCATTTTCTTGGTAAACAATGTAAATTTAGGTGCCATTGCTCGTTCTGAGCAATGTCACCTAAATTTGTATTGTTTACAAACAGGTCAAAATTGCCCCTAAACCAGGACTTTCAAATTAGGTTTTTAGTTACAACCGTTTCGTACCAAGCCCTCGATATGGACTGTTAGCACATTGACCCGTGTCGGATTGAATATTGTCAAAGGTTGGTGGAGCTCGCCTTTGATCGACTGACCTATCATAATTCGGCGACTTTGATTCGGAAATGAGTGTACCAGTTTAGTTTAGTTTAAATTTATTAATTTAACATCTACTGCGAAACAAGCTTTCACAGCTTATATTAATCACGCTCGATGGGAATTCTTAAACATCCTACAGAATTGAACTTGTTTGTCTTATACATGCGACTTTTGAACATATTTGTCAAAGAGTACAGTTTTCTCAGTCTTTATGCACAGTGTTTTCATCTTTGTCTGAAGATTATACATTGAGCCTGATCATGCAAAGGTAGCCAGTTGCCTTGGAAGACTGTTGTGTGGAGTATTTTTTCTAGAAAACCAGGGAGAAAAATGTAAGGTGAACTGAAATTCCATTGAAAGTTCACCTTCTTAAGCTCAAGTCAATTAATCAACCATGGTAAGAGTCAGTTTCCAATTATATTTATTACAAGTTTACAAATAACTGGCATTTGTAAAATTGCCTTCTTGTTTTGTTTTCCAGTAACATCCCGGGAAATCTTATAGTCTGTTACACTCCTGACCTTATAAAAAATAAAACTGTTATATACTAATTAAACTTAAATACATGATAAGTTTTTTTGTTTTTTTAAATTTGTTTTCAAATTCCTTTTCGTAACTTTCTATAATTTGCCTATTAATTGTTTCTTGTTTGGAGACTGATACCGCTTAATTAATTATTCTTGCTTTCACACGACCTAGGCTTTGCCTATTAACATATTATTGGAATGGAGTAGAAAGCATTGTAGGAATATGAGACATTGCTCGAGGCGTGTAATTTCTCCTTTCCCAACAGTGGTTTCCAACGTTGTTTGTAATCATATGGGTCAAAGAGTACTTCTATCATAAGACATTTAGCAGCAACACCTCTTTAGAACGGCTGCATTATTTTGTCTCGACTGAATGTTGTTCCGGTAAGGTTTGTTGCACTGTATGCATTCTAAACGTAATCGTCACGTATTTCAAAATCTCTGAAGGTGGGTAATCCTGTGGTATTTGTTATAATAAGAACTATCAGAGTTGTCATTCCTTATCACTTCGTAGAAAGCTGTAAAGCAAACTAGTGTATAATATGTAGTGTGTACAAATCTCGAAATCATCTTTCTTATATTGTTTACAGATCGAGGGCTTGGCGTGAAACGGTTGTAACTAAAAACCTATTTTAAAAACCCTGGTTTAGGGGCAATTTTGACCCTTTTGTAAACAATGCAAATTTAGGTGCCATTGCTCAGAACGAGCAATGGCACCTAAATTTCCATTGTTTACCAAGAAAAATGATTTAACGCTTATAAAGACTTTATGGCGAGGTGATTAACCTTGGTAACAAATTACCAATTTTAGTTACAACCGTTTCACGCCAAACCCTCGAGATGTACGTAACTACCACAATGTAAACAAGCACTTACATTGCTGTCAGCTTTTTAAGGTTTGTTTACAAAAATACGACATTAATCATCTTACTGAATGTTCAGTCACGTGCAGATTGCATATGATAAAGTTATAAGCATGAAAAGTAGTCCAACATGAAATAAAGAGTTCATCCGCTTTTTTGCAAGGCATGCTTGAGTTTGTCTTGTTAGATTCAATAACATGTATATGTGTTGGAATCCACCGTAGACGAGTGGTTAGCATCGGGAATTTCGAATCGGGCGTCCCGGGTTCGTTCCCCAGTCGCGTCGGTTATGGTGGTGTACCCTTTGGCAAGGAATATTAACGAGCCTAATACTGGTTTGTTTACAAAAGGATCAATGAATAAATGAAGTGTCGCTTTGATACGACTTAAATACTGATGAAAACGTACCCCCAATTAAACAAGAAAACAATTACATATGCAAAAGAATGATAATGAGACTGATTGCTGAAATTTGACCCATTCCCACATACATCAATTCTGCAATAGATGGCTTTGAATACATCTAGGCAAAAATATAGAATATCTCTATAACTACAGATTAGAGTTAAGAACATTGTTGCAAAAGGGAAATAAGAATTTTCTCTTTTTGTCACGATGTTTTCAAAAGTCATCTTCTGCAGATACGTCAAGGTCGATTTAACTGGAGCACGTCTCATATATTCTCGTTTTATCCGAGACAAGATAACGCCGAGATAGATAAGATGATGCGACATCACGTTTTTGGTGTCAGAGATTTACGTCAATTCAATGGAGAATAGATGGGCTGCGTCTGAAGAGGTCGATCTCAGCCTGCTTTAGAATATAACATATCCGTGACAAAGTGGTATTTTATTAGCAATTTCTCATTTGGCCACATTGTTTCCAACTCAATACGTATATGTTCATTTTTAGAAAGCTTCCACAGTTTTTGCCTAGATATTTTCAAATTCGTCTACTGCAGATCTGCAGATGTGCTGTAAGCGGGAAATTATGAGGAAGAAAGACAAGATGAAACATAAATCAAACAAAATTGATGACCCGACCTTGTCAAAGTCAATATTACAATCCTTTAGAACGAAATCTAACCTTTAAACATGACAATGTCATTACCTTATCTCTAGTCATATTTGATGAAAAGTGGGTGAAGCGAGAATTATTCCGTTTTATCCCTCGAAAATATGGTATTATAACTATACCTATCTGGAGACGCCTTGCCGCATTGACTTTAGTCAAACGTCGAAAATAATGGTGGTTGAACTGGGGTTCGAACTCACAACTACTGGACTAACAGCCTACATTGTTACCGACTACTCTACCGGGACTCGGCTTTTGCTGTACTGCTGTTTTCAAACATTTCTACCGATTTTCTATTCCAAACATTACGTATTTAAAGTATCAAATGTTTCAAGGCAGACCAAACTAGGCTGTCCTATCGGGTAATTTTTACATGACCTGGCAGACGTACTTTAATAATTATCTTTTAAATTGGACCCTGGTCATATTATAATTGGATTTTACAAGTCTCAAATGTTTTCAAATGACACGACATTTGGTTGTCCTAGCAAGTTCCGTTTACATGGTCTGACAGATTTACTTGAATAATCAACTTTTCAATTTTACCAGTTCCCTTATAACATTGCATTGGAATATTGGGAAAAAAAGAAGAAAAAGTTCATAATGAGAACATTGCGGCAAAAGAAGCAATTTCTTATAAGGATAAACTTCTCATAGTTTTAAAAACTCTTTTAAACTGTTAGTATTTATACTTTCATTCATTAAGCTTTTTCTCATTATTGCCTAGTTGTTTTTAAAGTCGTCTACTGCATATTCGTTGTATAAAGAGAAAAGGGTAAAAGCCCACATTGAGTTCGTGCGATAGTGACAGTTTCCTTAGACCTTTGTCACTGAAGGATTCACTGAGTTTGGGTATAGGTGAGATCTAACAGGTATATACTATTTGTGATATTACTATTATCATAATAATTACTACTATTATTACTTTTAATATTATTATTATTATTACTTTTAATATTATTATTATTATTACTAATATTATCATCATCATCAATATCCTTACTAGCATTATTATTATTATTATTATTATTATTATTATTATTAATATTATTATTATCATTATTATTATTATTATTATAATCATTATTATTATTATTACAATTATCATTATTACCAAAATATACTCGATGCATGTTACAATGTATACATCACATATTTATATTAATAATATGATTTCAAATACCCTATAATATGTATCTATATAATAATATCATGCAATATGCTGTTGTGTGTATTTTCTAATAAATCAAAACGGAAATGCGAAAACTAAAGCACGAACAAGACGAACTCTGAGTAAGAGAAGAGGATGAGGTAGAGAGTAACTTGAAATTTGATTCCACCAACAAAACTAAATTTCTATATCCTAATGTTTAAAACATATCAAATTTGTTCTTTTTAATAGTTTTCCAATTCCGATAAAAAGTTTCTAGATGGTCTTTTGGTCAACATTACTTATGAGGCAGAATTTCAGATGATAAGAAATTTGACAGTACCACATTAACTATCATTACAACGAATAATTGAGAAATACTGAACATGAACATTGTTTAGAATGACTCTGTTGGAGACTAACCAGCACTAAGCTTGGACAAGTGCCATGCCATACAAAAATACAAACAGAACTGTTTACTTCAAATGAGTTAACGAGGTAACTGAAAACATCTCCGAAATTATTCAAACATCTGGAAAACTGGAGGTTTAATTTTGATAGATAGTTGAAAACATATTGAGAAAAGCAAATTTTCATAAAATTGAATTTCACGTTTTTCCAATTTTTTCTAAGTCGTCTTTTTAAACGTGTCAAATATAGATTATATATCAGGGAGAGGGTTACCTGAGTTGGATTTTTTTTCTCTCTTTTTTTCCAGATAAAATGGTGTCCATCCGAAATTCCTTCAGTGTTTTAGATTATTGCATCTTCGCTTTTACAATCATAGTTTCGCTGGGCATCGGACTATATCATGCATTATCCGGCGGAAAACAACGAACGACTTCGGAATATTTCGTAGGAAATCGGAAAATGGCTATTCTTCCCGTAGCGATTTCGCTAATGGTGTCGTTTGAGTCTTCAATAATGATGCTCGGTTATCCCGCAGAGGTATGTCGTATGCTTGAAAGATTATTTGAGAGAGAAAACAAACAGTAAGGAAGAGACAGTGTAATCTTACTATAAAGTTCCTTTAATCATTGCCTTCATACATACAAGCTGCAGCAGTTGACTTTGAAAACATTGAAACAAAAGTGAGCCAGTCCATGCAAAAAGAACAACCTGCCTTTGAGAACACTTTTCGCAAAATACTTTCAAAATACTTTTCGAAGCTTCTGCTGATTTTCCACGATGTTGATATGAATTTGATGATGAACAAGATGATCTGAACACATACTATTAAACACAGCCAATGTGTCATTTCACATAAAAACAGGTTGGAGAATTTCGTAAAGATCAAAGAATATCAAAAAGATTGATTGAAAGAGTGTTTGGTATCATACGCCGCTTTCAACATGTGTTCAGTCATATCACGGCGTTTCCTGGGTAAGTCCATTTATCCTGACACCAGTCAGCCAGTCGTAATGCTAACCTCGCAAACTTGAGCGCCAAGTTGGGCAGCCATTACTTGCACATTAATGTGTTTGTTAAGACCCGGCCAGCCATCAATAAAGAAGAAATGGCTCTGTTATATATTGCAGATACGCGCCAAGCTGTGTCTTATTGTGGAAAAGGTTACGTCTCTGAGCTGTTTTCTCGTATACGTTTATGGATTCAAGTTTCTGTTTGATATTTAATAACCTTTGCTTATGTGATTATCGTCATTCAATGTGAACGTGCATTTATAAAATCAGCGTAGCATCTCTATTTGCAGGATGTCCAAGATCCAAGTCCAATTTATATAATAATACATGTACTTGTTCGTTGTTATGTAGTTGGTGGAGCCGGAAATTTAAACTGACAACTTTTTGTCTCTTTTTCCAGACATATGTGTACGGACTCCAATTGTTGGTTGGTAACGTTGGATTTTTTATATCTAACATACTCTCCATTCTAATAGCTGTTCCACTGATTCACCCGTTAAAGATCACAAGTGCTTATGAGGTAAAAGGGTTTTTCATACGATTGCTCGGCCATTTAGATAGCATAATATATACCACTGAACGCACTTCAGATTGTCCCATACTAAATCTCATTAAAATCAGACCAAAATATTTCGTTTCGCGTATATTTGATCTGACAACACCAAACAAAAAGGTCGTCTCGAATTGACCCAAAATATTAATGAACAGAAGCCCGATTATGATTCTGCTATCAAAATGGTTACTATATATAACCATAACACTTGGTCGTGGCCGCCTCTCTTTCTCGATTATTTATTTGGGTTGATACCTAACGATTTTCAGTCGATTCTTCGATTGGCGGACGCAAAGGTCAATCTGAGATGACCTGTAATAGAAAGTCGTCAAATATATTTGAGCGTTTGCTACTGCGCTTAATTTAAGATCTGACGGCAAGGGTTTCACATACGCTGAATGTTGGACGGATGTGTCAAAATGTGTCTGCAATAGTACTAGTACACCACACAAACGGCTCGAGTACTGGTCATGTCAAGCTTGTTTCGCAATAGATGTAAAATAAATAAGTTAAAACTAAACCATATTGGTTTTTTGCTGTGTCCCCACCAGTGCTGCACACAATATGATTCAAATGCAACTGGGTCTCTTTAAATATAGACATTCATCCCACAGATGGGAGTCAGCAAAACTCTCATTGAGACCTCTTTTCTCAATGGCTATAATTTGAGCAGATACATGAAAAACAGACTCCATACGCATACTCAAACCATCGCCATCTCTGTCCGCCAAATACGAAGAAAAACTAAAAAGGCATTTTCTGACAAGAAAAGTAGTTCTGCCTTCCAACTACATGTACATGCATATTCACCACATAATCCAGTCAATATGAGATGCGTCAAGAAGCGACTTGTGAAAAAGTGAAGACTCAGACGAGCCTGCGCACTCGCACAGTCTCACCAGCGCATTCACAATCTGCGAATATGTTGTAGTGACCTACGAGTTGTATTCGAATATTCTTACTAAAACCTAGAAGTGTAGCCCTTATATACTCGCTATTTTATTTGATGCCAAACGGCTCGAGTACTGGTCATGTCAAGCTTGTTTCGCAACAGATGTAAAATAAATAAGTTAAAACCAAACCATATTGGTTTTTTGCTGTGTCCCCACCAGTGCTGCACACAATCTGATTCAAATGCAACTGGGTATCTTTAAATATAGACATTTATACCACAGATGGGAGTCAGCAAAACTCTCATTGAGACCTCTTTTCTCAATGGCTATAATTTGAGCAGATACATGAAAAACAGTCTCCATACGCATAGTCAAACCATCGCCATCTCTGTCCGCCAATACGAAGAAAAACTAAAAAAAGGCATTTTCTGACAAGAAAAGTAGTTCTGCCTTCCAACTACATGTACATGCATATTCACCACATAATCCAGTCAATATGAGATGCGTCAAGAAGCGACTTGTGAAAAAGTGAAGACTCAGACGAGCCTGCGCACTCGCACAGTCTCACCAGCGCATTCACAATCTGCGAATATGTTGTAGTGACCTACGAGTTGTATTCGAATATTCTTACTAAAACCTAGAAGTGTAGCCCTTAAATACTTGCTACTTTATGTGATGCCAAACGGAGGTCAATAACATAAAAAAAAAAAAATGTGACTGGTTTACAAAAATAATGCACTTGAAAAACTAATGTCCCAACGGAGACGCAAATCCACTCTATTTCGTCTAACGTATCACTGTTTGTGTTTCAGTATCTACATCTTCGTTTTGACTCACAGGCTGTAAGGACTCTTGGATCAGTTATAGGGATGACTGGATATGTAAGTTAAACTTCTTTTATCTCTATATTCATTGTGGTTTTACTTCATTTACTTTAATCGTTACAACGGAATACACAATAAGCATGTCCATGGTGAATTAATACATGTTAGGTTTTATGAAAGTCCACAAAGCCTGTTTATGATCTGCACTGTTTACATATTATTAACATAAGCTTGTTTAAATATTCTGGCAACCTGTGTATATTCTGATTTGACGGAGCAGATGAGCAGGATGGTCTGGACTTACATTGTACAGAACTACCAACATGTACCTTTTCCCATCAGATTACTACAACGGCATGTATGGTGTTTAGACATAGACATGTTCTGGGTTAAATATTTTGGTATAAAATGTCTGCTTTGCGTTTGGATCAAGATATTAATTAGTGTTTGTCTATTTGGAAATTATTTCAGCTTTGCTGGTTATCTAAATAGACTGTAGAGGTTTATATTTGTTTTTTTCGAAACAATAATTATTATTTTAATGAGATAACTTGCCTTCAATAATCCGAAAAAATGCCTAATTGAAAAAGACCAGTGACATTTTTGCTTCATTGTTCCCTTAATATATATAAATTCTTTACACTTATTTGTGCGTTTTTGGAACTTAAAAGAATCGTACTGTGGGGGAATCAGTTTGACTGTCCGCCACGCAGAGCATTGAGAATTAACAAAAATCACGGTCGCTGCAACTTGCTCAAGGAATTGTGTAGTTCATGGTTACAGGAAAGTCTAAATATAGCAATCTACGCCAACAAGCACGGAAATGCTGGTTACCCATTTTCATTTTATTTAAGGTGCTGAACTCCAGAAAGTGGATATGATAGTCAAAGTTTTAAAACTGATCAAAAGTTGTCTTGAAATATTACAATCATAATTCTGTGATAAAATTAGAGTAATAATTTAACTTTCAAGTACCATAAACATCTAGATATTGAGCATTTATGCTTCATCTTACTTGGTAGACATACCCAGTAAGCCAAATTGTGTACATTTTCATGACTTTCAATTGACTGTCTTTAACATTTACTGCCAAAGTAGTTTTGAACTATTTATTACTTACTTTGTTGTCATAATGAGCAATATTTGCAGATGTTTCAACATTTCAAAATTGTGATCTACATCTGGAGTTTAGCACCTTCAAAGTGAAAACAGAAGAAATAAGAACATGAGTACACTAATACGCCAATATCATGAGTTCTGGGCTTTTACTTTAGGCCGCCTATATGGGTATCGTTTTGTTTGGACCAGCAATAGCGTTAGAAGCAGGTAAAGCATGGATCATATATATTCAGAAATAGTTAGAAGATTTATGTTGGTGGACCACATCTTCATAAGATACAGATTTATAATCGGGTGCCGTATGGCTATTAAAGAAAATAAGCTGAGATGTCGATAAGATATGATTGCCATAATGTGCGGCATGTGCCTTTGTTGTCTCTCCATATTGCTGTTAGCTCGATACAGCCATAACACTGGCTATCTTGGTGTATACACGTTGTTAATTGATTACCGGGCAAGACCAACACGTTTGCAAATGCAGGAAATTGCCCGTTAGAGGATTAAAATAAATGAATGATTGAAACTTTCAACTTAAACAGAATAGTTGTGCATGCCTTTTTAGGTCTGAGCTGTATTGGAAAAGAACATTAATTACATAAACAGAAGTGTATATATATATGTATATGTGTAGATTATACCCTGCTAACGAAAAGATACTTATTTGATACGCTATTCTTTAAGTCAATTGCCTGTCAGATATGTCAATTCTGAGATTTTTTCTCATTGCAAACGTCTGAAGAAACGAATTGAAAATCTGGGCCAACCTAGTATGACTTTATAATCATGTACGATTAGGAAACATAATTCATAATGAACCATTTTTTCAAAGTATTTCTGCTTTATAATTGAAAGAGTTGAAAAAAACATGTTCCTACCTTGAAAATGAGATAAACATTATGCAAATAATTACATAGACTTAATTTCAACCCAGAATGAAAATCTATTGAATCTGTGATAAGAAAGACCAACCGTACACCATTGGCGACCAATACAAGACAATACAATAATTATTCATTTCTAAACAAAGACCACCTGTATGTCTAAAATACAGCAACTATACAGATATAAAGTTCAAATGAAGTTAAGAAAAAATATGATATATTAATTGTAATCGAGCATTGACCTTTGTTTTCGGATCAATGACATTCTTAGTTTAATTATACCTGAAATATATGTTGCTATCTTCTTTATAATTACAGTACTTTCACTTTTCAACAGGTGGTAAATACGTCTCATGTCGTTTCGTCCATTATACCATGAATACAATATTATCTGTCCGTCTGCAATCCATTGGTCTTATTGAAAAGTTGCATTGCATTCATTTTTAATTGTTAATATTTTGATTGTTTGAATTTAACAACTACAAATGCGATTCTCCTTTTCAATATGAACATGTCTTCCTAGCTCACGTTACATTTATGGCTGGAGCTTCGGAATTGTGTGAAGTAAATAATAACATGTAGACCTCCTAGCACAATCGAACAGTCTATCTGAATATGCACCGTTCGCATTTTAGCTACTCTGTAGAAACTTTAGACAAATATTGTAAACTTGGAACTTTACTTGTACGACGTGAGTGTGTAACTAACCCCGTGTGTAACTATGGTTATTTTCTTGATCGTGGTTCCTAATATCGTGCATGTTCCAACGTCCAGAACACACAGTTTTGTAGATCAATTAAATATTACTTGCCTAGCCAGAGAGGCGCATATAGACCTCATATGCCTATTTTGTTTATCTGTCTGTGTCTATGTCTGTCCGTCATGGTTACACCTACTGGCATAGTGATAGACGACACTCCTGAGCGTGTTTCAGTATCAAAAACACATTGTTTTGGTAATCTTTACACAAATCAATTATCATGTAGTAGTTGTCTTAGCCTAATAAGTGTTTGGCTATTTGCAAATCATTTCAGTTTTGCTGGTTATCTAAATAAACTATATAATTGTCTTTGTTCTAAACATGTTTGTTTTGTGTTAGTAAGACCAGATTTGTTGTTTCTATATGGTCGTCTGACTTTGCTTTTTTGAACGAAGGCCGGACGACTATGGCTTGGTCATTGTACAGTTCGGTTAAAGTATCAGTGTCCGCCGGTAATGGACACATACCGGTCAGATCAGCCAAACAATTATTGATATATGTAATGTTGGTTTGTTATAAATGAAATACTATTATAAACTGCGTAAATCAAAGATAAAACAATTTGTATTACAGTGACCGGTCTCCCTCAGTGGATCTCTATTGTATCAGTGGCTTTGGCATCTGTAATCTATACAGCTATTGTAAGTATAGAAACCAGGGTGTTTTAGAAACATGCAACATCTTTGAAGCCTCATTAAATAATGCATAGTCAGCGGTAACTACGTTTGAATACATTGTGGCAAAAGGAGATTGAGCAATTCCTACTTTTGCCACAATGTTTTCAAAAGTCGCCTTCTGCAAATACGTAAAGGTTCTTCTGCAGGTTTGAAATGGTTAAACTTGTTATCATATATAACATAATTATTTATACTTTATTAAATTATTGTTCTTTCAATTTTTGACATTTTCCATATGTTTTATTTAATACTTTCAAAATCGTTTGCTGTAGATTAGTTGGATGTTGGAAGGGGTTAAGTGAAAGCATATTCCGTACCAGTTAAAGGAAGTCAGATTATGCGAAGAAGAATAGAAATGCAATAGGTTTTCGCAAAATAAATAACAGGCTATTACATTCAGGTCTGATTAACACTCTTCCACATATTAACGCTTTTTGAGGTAAATGCAAACAATTACTTTTAAAACACATTTGGTAATAATTGAACTTCCCTTGTAGATATTTTCCATGCGTTTGCCTAGATTTTTTCAAATCTATAGGCGTATCGTCTATAGGCGTATCGTCGGTGTGTTGCTGCGCATCTTTTTTGCGCATGTCCATTCCGATTCATTTTAGTGCTTTGCTCTTTTATGCTCATTGCGCTCAATTAAATTGTGAAACTGTCAATATCCGGAACACGATATCAACAAGCATAACAAGGTGTAAATTCGGTGTAAAATCATTATGTCCGCGCTAGCTAGGCTAAAGAATGGCAGATTGTTATCTTTTAAACGTGCAGAAAGCGAAAGCAATCGCAATCTTTTCAAAAGATTGACGGAAACTTGCATCGATAATGGATAATCGGTATCGGATTCGCCGCAAACTAAGCGGAAAACATGCCGGGAAGGAGAATTGTAGACTAGAACTCGTTTACTTGGAAGATCAGCCTGTTTGTGAAGACTGAGTGAAATAACACTATCTAAAGTAATATTTCTCCTGAAACCAGACATGGCTACGGCTCGTTATAGTATGTGGAACTGTGAATACTGTCGAAACAACCAAACGACACCAGCCGAGCAAGGGGCAACTTTAGTTTAGGTAACTTACTAACTATTAAAAATTTAATTATAATTTTCTATGATGTTATTATTTTTCTGAGTTTACAAAAATTGAAGGGGGTGGGCCCGGTGGGGGTTTCTTCTGACAGTCATTTATCTGATTTTTATCTTGATGTATTATCAAATTGAACACATTAATGATTTAAATTTTAGTTAAATTTCAAGGAATTTTACCAAGGATTCATGAATAAGTAAACTGTCGCTGTGATATAACCAGGGACATAGATAAGATATTATCTATGTCCCTGATATAACTGAAATAATGTTGAAAATGGCATAATACCCCATTAAAACAAAGCTAACTTATTGTCAATGTAGCCTGTAGAAATCAGTGTGTTTTTTATGCTGTTTTGTGACCAGGGCCCTTTCAATTACGAAAATAGTGACATGTAAAATGTGATGAAAGTCAGCTTTTATGAAATTTAGGCCTACTTTTGTGAAAAAAAGAGGTGTCTTTTGATTGTGAATGGGTCCCCAATTTGGGTTATGAAATAACACTTTAGAAATAAAACATACACACAAAATATTCTATCATAGTCATAAATTATTACACATGTGTTTATATGTCTTAAGTAGATTGCAATATGATTTAGTTAACATTATATCAAAGCCAGGTATTTATCAACCTCTTTGTTCTATTTTTCAGTACTGTAGACAAGACTCCATATATTCAATTCAAATATGACATGGGTTCACAGAAGGGTGGATTGGATGGAGCTATATAGAGTGGCTGCCACTCTAGTGGGGAGCAAGTCGGGAAAATGGGTTGCATTTTGACTTAGATCTCAAGACTATAAACAATGTAGCTTTCATGAAAGTAAAGGTGAATCAATGCCCATCCATCAGTGTTGAAGAAACTGGCATGATAGTTCTAAATCCTTGGAACCGGATGTGGCGCGCTGTCTTGTGCTCGACAAAGATAATAGGTATATGAATGTCTATGTCGTAATTATGGATGACGATGCATCAACCATGGTGAAAGTTCAAGAAACAGTTTCCCATTTTGTAAACAGATGGTCAGACATAAACCACAAGACAAGAAAAACATGAAGGAAACCAGTTGTACAATTTACTGACAAAAACTCTTTAACTACTCAAGTCAAGAAGTATTTTCAAAAGTGATTTAGTAAGGCTGTAATGCAGAATAAGTGTGATCCATATGCGCTTGCTAGATCTTTAAATCTAACTGTCCCAAACTCATTTGGAAAGCAGAGCCTATCAAACTATTCCAATTGTTTCCCTTCGTTTGACTATCATGAGTCTGCTGTAAGATCAGGGTGGTTTTCACAGAGCACTGTTACTCACATACAGACCTGAGACGTTTTCTTATGCTAAATTGCTTCTGCAGCAGTCGACTTAAACATTGTGATAAAAGGAGAAATTGTTCAAATTGAGCAATTTCTTCTTTTCAGTTTTGTCACAATGTTTTCAACTGTTTTCAGTATAAAGCATACCTACATTTATAGAGACTTTATGTTTTTTACCCAAATGTTATCAAAGTTGTCTGCTGTTGATTTGTTGTATGTGGGAAAGGGTTAACATGCCTATTATCTGGTAAAACTATGTGTGTCCGCCTTTTTACCCGCTCACAGCAGATCATGGTGTGACCCTGCTAGTACTGATTTGAAAAGTGAAATGCGCTGGGATATAACTGAAATTTATACTGTTGAAATGGTGTAAATCTCAATTATAAATATAATTATGGTATGTTTATTTTAAGGTTGATGTATGAACTTTGACATCTTGCTCATGAATACTACTTTTTGTTGAACAAAGTTTCCCAAGATATTTTTTTGTTTACATGACATTCACCCATTCTTGTAATGCTCTACAGATAAACATTGTGAGTAACTTTGCAGAAGAAATGTTCATTTTGAATAACATAAAACTGTAATTTGTTCCTAACTTCCTATGTTGTGAACCTTCATGTTTCATTAATCTGAGTCTTCATTTTTTGCCAATGGATATGTGTACAGACACTGTTTGCTGTATTTCTACATGCACAAAATGAAACAGTTTCAATAGCATATTTGAGTATCATTCTGTGAGAACTAGACTGAAGGTCTTTGTGACTAGCATAGATTCAGACCAACCTACACCTCTGTGCAACTTGATCTGATTGATCAGAACATATGCATGCTCAGACTGCTGTTTATTGTAGAAAGTTATTGATGTTTTAAAATGGTCACTGGATATATGATACAATCAGTCATGCATTGGTATGTAATTCATTTTTCTGATGTGTTTATCATGAAAAGTTAACAAATGAAAATACCGCATCAAGGAAACAGCCCTGCAGCAGTTCTGATTGCTCGCATGAGCGAATAACTAGAACTGCTGCTATGCTGCTTTAAAAAGGCAGTTTTGATTCTTGCCGACAGCAGGTCATGGTAGATTGCCTGTAGGCAAGGCACGTTTTCATAGCCTAACTAATGAAATTGTATTATGTATAAGCAAACTGTTGCTGGGATATAAACGAAATACTGTTGAAATGGCATGAAACCCCAATCATAAACAGAAACCATATTATTTGTTGTTGAAAGTTGATGTATGAATTTTGAAATATGTTGACACTAGGAGTATGAACTGAAAAATGTTTAAGAGTACACTGTGCATACCCAGCTTAGAGTAATATTGTGAGTAATGGTAATATCTAGCTAATCTCCCCAAAAGTTATATTTAAAAAAAAGAAAATTAATGAAAGATTGATAAATTCATACTTTCTCTGTGTCTAGAACTGATAACCTCACAATATAGTTGATTACCACCAATGTAAGTCTGAGCATGACATAAGATTTTTTGATTTGAAAAAGATCAGATGCCACATCATAGGTTATACTTAGATATATTTTTGTCTAGATATGTTTGTATAGTCTTCTGCTGTAGTAACCTTGTATGTTTAACAGTTTAGTGGGTTATGTTTTCACTTAACAACACTGATAGAATCTTAAATGTAATTTGTATGTAATAATGAAGAAAACCAATAGTTTTTTTACTTCATTGAACACAGCTTTTATTTAGGTATGCTTTTAACAAATTATACAAAATCTCTTTTTTGCAGAAATGCAATACCCCTTTCCCACTTGCAGAGCATTTTGAGGCATTTGCACTTGATGACTTATGAACACGTTGTCACAAAGGGATAACTTGCTCATAGTGGGCAATATGTTTGCAACAATGTTTTCAACTCTTTTCTTCTATGCTACTTTCATTAACATAGACTTTCCATATTTTTGTCTGAATTTCTGCTGCAGGTTTGTATGTGGGAAAGGGGGTCATTAAGGATTTCGTATTGACCTGTTGCCTTCTTTTCCTAAAGAGGTACTTTTTATTTTTGTTATTTAACCAATGTGAAATACATCAGTAAAATTGTTCCTGGTAATATGTACAGCAACTAGTGGTTTATTTGCTTAACCTTTTCCCACATACAATGATTGAATGCTATAATTTCTTCTTTTGTCGCAATGTTTTCAAAGTCTGTCTGCTGCAGAGGCGTCAAAATAAGTTGAAATGAATGTGTGTATTTCAACATAATTCATGTGAAACAGTGAGAGTTATTGAAGATATGTATAGACTAGAAGATTTTCAAATTTGTAATTTTTCCTAAAAAAAATATTCTTAAAGGGAGATAATTCAATGTGAAATTTAGCGAATGAACATAGCCAACAGTGTTTTGTTTTGTTTAATTCAACAACCCATTTAACAAGTTTATTGATATGAGAAATATTGAAAAAATATGTCCACTAAAAAGCCTTTAATTTTTAAATGATTTTTTGTTGGGCTATTATTAAAAACAAATCATAAAGGGAGATAATCCAATGTAAAACTCAACTAGTAAGCATGCAACCATTGTTTTAAGCTTCATTCAAGAACCCTTATAACCAGTTATTTATATTACAAATTTATCCAAAAAATACTGTCCTAAGAGATATTTAATTCAAAATTGTATTTTTCCTGGGCTAATTTTATGAAAAAAAATCATAAAGGGAGATAATTTAATAGGAAATATCTCTGTAATTAGCACCGCGACCTATAGATTTTTATGTTTCATTCAACAACCCTTATAATAAGGTGTTCATATGAAAAGTATTAAAAAAATCTGTCCACTACAATTTTTTAAATTCCAACTTTTGTATTGTACCCGTGTTCGATTTTATACAAATTTTATCATGGCGGCCATCTTGAATTATTGAATATAAAGTGTTAAAATAGAATTTGTTTAAAAATTGGTCAATATTGATGAAGTTGACACATGATTGATTCCTGTAATATGAAATAAAAACATGTTGATATATAAATGTATGTGTTTGTGTTCACTGGTATGAAATAGTGTTGTTTCTCTACATTCCGTTATATTTCCTTAAACTGAGCACATATATGGGTTTTAAAAGAGTGCATAGCAAAAAAAGTAGAACCGCGACCCATTGTTTTGAATGTTGTTTTGAGTTAGTCTTTGAGTAAGGAAGCTCTGGACAAAATTTAAGAAAATTCTGTCCATTGGAAAAATTCAGAGGATACGCCTTTAACACTCTTCCACATATTAACGCTTTTTGAGGTAAATGCAAACAATTACTTTTAAAACACATTTGGTAATAATTGAACTTCCCTTGTAGATATTTTCCATGCGTTTGCCTAGATTTTTTCAAAGTCGTCTGCTGCTCATTTGTTATATGTTGGCTTGATTAAAGAGATACTGTTTTATACTTGAAATGAAATACACATTTTCCTATACACTGTCATCTAGGGCGGATTAAAAGCTGTCATATGGACAGATGTGTTCCAGGCCCTTGTGATGTTTACTGGGTTCTTTGCTGTTTTGATAAAGGTAAGTATACCAGTTTCATTCGTTATTAGATTTTTTTATCTGCCGCTGTAACAGATGGATTTGGAAAGATGTAAGACCGGAAATACTCCTACTTGGTTATAATCACAAATCACTTATGTTTGTTTGTTTTATTAGGGTTTTACTTCGCTATCAAAATTATTTCAGTTATATCACAGCGACAGTAAACAAACCAGTACTAGACTTGACAAGGTGCCTTGCCCAAGGACACTCCATCATGACAGTCATGCCGCGACTGGGGATCGAACCCGGGATACCCGGTTTCAAAATCACCTAAGTACAGGGAACAAGAGTTATTTAAGATAATATAACCTTTATCTAGACAGAACAATATATCTTCATTGCTTAGAGTACTATAAATGTATGCAGAGTGTTTGATGTGTTCGTTTGGTTGTATGGTGTTTACGACGTTTTCAACAAGTGTTCCGTTATATTACGGAATTTCCTGGGTAAATTACCGGTTATTAGTAGATATATAGATAGATAGATTTTATTTACGTATACATATATATACATGCATCTTGTAATACAAACAAATAAATACATCATTTCATGGTCATTTAAAAAGTAAAAGAAAAAAAATAAGTTGTTTTGGGGGGTAAACTGCTGAACTTCGCTAAAATAGGGTAAGAGGAGAATGAGACATTTTTCTAGTTCGTTGATTGATCAGTCGAGTTGGTGTTTAAGAGAGTCACATAGAAAAGAAATATAAGCTGTCATAAAAACAACACAAAAACAAGCTTAACACAAGTAATGGGAATAATATGGTCTTTAACCTCATCGTAATATATACATTAGTACTACTTGTCCATTTATCCTGACCTCGGCCAAAGTGCTAACCTCATAAACCTGAGCGCCAAATCGTAAAATGCATCACTGTGATTTTCAAACCTTTCAGGGAACAATGCAAATAGGAGGTATACAGAAAACGTGGGAGATCGCTTATGACAACGGAAGAGTTAATATGTTTAAGTGAGTTTGCTTATTTATTGAACACGTTAACGTATCTGCGATAGCAAATTATTTGCGTCTTTTTAGCTCGTCTGATTTTCGAAGAAAAAACGTCGGGGGTATTGTGATACACATGGCGTCGTCGTCAGAGTCTGCGTCTGCACAAAAACTGTTCAACATTTTCACATGAAACTTGGTACACATGTTCCTAGGACAATTTCGATTTGGAAAAACGCAGTCGTTGGCGTTCGCTTGTGGCGCTTTTGTTTGAGGATTTGTTATGGCGAGATAAAAAAAGATATATAGGTGCAATAGTTTGATCTGGAGAGTAACTCTGGTACCTGGCTATCATTGGTGGTTAAATCAAAAGCCAAAGTAGACCATTTTTCAAGTTGGCATTCTTTAACAGTTTAGACGAAGATCAACAATGTTTACAAATAACATTTGTATTTAAACATGCTTCGTCCCTAAATATATTACGGACTCCGCCACGGCCGAGTGGTTAGCGTCGAGGATTTGGAACCGGGCGTCCCAGGTTTGATCCGCGACGCGGATCTGTGGTCATGGTTGAGTGCACTTGAGCAAGGCATATTTATTAGCCTATAGTACTGGTTTCTTTACCCAGGTATCACGAGTAAGTGAACAGTCGCTGTGAAATAACTGAACTAATGTTGAAAACGTCGATAAAACAAAAACACAAACTCTAAACCTATTGAATACAGCTTCGATCCGGATCCGACGGTGCGTCATACATTTTGGAGCCTGTTTATCGGAAGTATCATTCGAGGTTTTGGACTTGTATTCAATCAATCGTCCGTCCAGAGAATCAGCTCCACACCCACAATTGGTGATGCCAGAAAGTAAGTGTGTCTGTTATATAGTCGACTGTTTGATAATATAATTACTCCGCTTTCAGTAGAATTTCAATTATATGGCGACGATAAATACATCCAAATCTACATGTTCAGTGATTTCAATTATATCACGTCGACACCACGAAAGCTAAAGGTTTACTTTGACCCTGTTAACAAAGAAGTTGACAAATATCTTATTGATGTAAAAACAAAATAGCGACACCGCGCTGCATAACGCATCAGCTTATTGATATTCATGTGATTTAGAGCACCTGCTTATTAATAATCATGAGATGCACATGTATATGACTACGCACACACAAAAAGCCGCACTAGACTACCGCTGAAACCTTTTCTTTAGATTAGACCAGTTTATCATTCCAAAAAAGCTATCGATTGTGTAAAACAATAAACAATATTAATTCATAATAAATCATTATTTGATCTTTGAATATAATGTTTAGACGATTATTTTAGGTTCTCGTAACAAAAGGTTTAATAAAGTAATAAGAGATACACGATTATCATTGTAAACCGTTAAACGGAGGAACGTGCTTATTATCATAACCCTTTAAACAGAGGAACTCATCGATCATTGTAAACCCTTGAACATAAGGATACGATGATCATTGTAAACCCTTAAACGGAAGGACGCACTTATTACGATAACACTTAAACAGAGGGATTCGCCTATCATTGTAAACCCTTAATCAATAAGAGGGAGCCACATATATCAGCGTAAACCCTTGAACATATCGATACGATGACCAATGTAAACCCTTGAACATAACGATACAATAACCATTGTAAACCCTTATACGGAGAGACGCGATTATTAGTATAACACTTAAACAGAGGAACTCGTCTATCATAGTGCACCTTTTAATAGAAGGACTTACCTATCATTGTAAACCTTTAAACAGAAGGACTTACCTATCATTGTAAACCTTTGAACATATTGATACGATTACCATTGTTAACCTTTAAACGGATGGACGCGACAAGTATCATAACACTTAAGCAGAGAAACTCGTCGATCATTGTTAATCCTTAAACATAATGATACAATTACCATTGTAAACCCTTAAACGGAGGGACGCGATTATTAGTATAACACTTAAACAGAGGGACTTATCTATCTTGGCAAACCTTTCAACAGAGGGACTCACCTATCATTGTAAACCCTTGAACATAAAGATGCGATGACCATTGTAAACCCTTATACAGAGGGATTCGTCTATCATTGTTAACCTTCGAATATACTGATACGATTACCATTGTAAACCCTTAAAGGGAGGAACTCACCTATCATTGTAAACACTTAAACAGAGGCACTCACATATCATTGTTAACCCTTAAAGGGAGGGACTCACATATCATTGTTAACCATTAAAGGGGGGGACTCACATATCATAGTAAACCCTTAAACAGAGGGACTCACATATCATTGTAAACCCTTAAACAGAGGGACTCACATATCATTGTAAACCCTTAAACAGAGGGAGTCACATATCAGTGTTCACCCTTAAACAGAGGGATTCACATATCATTGTTCACCCTTAAACAGAGGGACTCACATATCATTGTAAACCCTTAAATAGAGGGACTCACATATCATTGTTCACCCTTAAACAGAGGGACTCATATATCATTGTTAACCCTTAAACAGAGGGACTCACATATCATTGTTCACCCTTAAACAGAGGGACTCATATATCATTGTTAACCCTCAAACAGAGGGGCTCACATATCAGTGTTCACCCTTAAACAGAGGGACTCACATATCATTGTAAACCCTTAAACAGAGGGACTCATATATCATTGTTAACCCTTAACCAGAGGGACTCACATATCATTGTAAAACCTTAAACAGAGGGACTCACATATCATTGTAAACCCTTAAACAGAGGGGCTCATATATTATTGTAAACCATTAAACAGAAAGACACGATTATCATTGTAACCCCTTGAACAGATGATTACTATTATCATAATAAACACAGAAACAGAGTGTTACGATTATTATTTAAAACCTTTAAACAAAAGGGTAAGATTATCCTGTAAATTATGTTTTCCAGAGTGTTGCTGCTTGTAGCCCCCGGATTTTTCTTGTCGCTATCGTTTGCTGGTATCGAAGGTATCATAGCCTATGCTTATTACGACACATTGAAGTGTGATCCACTGGTTTCGAAACAAATCACTAATCCGAATCAGGTTAAGTGCTTTTTCATCTGAACTGTATAATGTAGTCGAATTTTATACATCAAATAGCATAAAATTGATATGTGCTGGATCTTGAAACTGAATATATTCAATAACATTCAACAGTTACACTTCCTTATCAAACTAAACCCAGTAAATACCTAAATTGGTCGAAGCCTCGGTACATCGAACTTTGTTTCGAGGTACAGAGATTAATACATTATATATTTTAAATTATTTTTATCTCTGTTAATTAACATACTCGATATGTTGTTAAAGCATGATTTATATAAGTTTATTTTGAGATATACAGGGCCTATCGATGTTTCGGTCTAAAGAGAAGCACATAAATAGCCTTTGAGTAATTTACATTTTCAAGTAATGGTGGGATTTGTACTAACTTCATGTGTCTTGACATCTTGACAGCTTCGTCGTTAGTATATACTTTCGTAAGAGTTAATTGTGAAAAGCAAGCCAGGGCAGTCTCCTATGAAGAAAAGAGCACAACAGCAGTTTGTATTGTCCGTCCGAGAGATTCGATAAAGGAAATAGTTCGAGTTAGACTATATATTTGAGTCGTCGAGTTGTCGAGTTATCGGAGATCTATTGTAATAACTTACCCATGATAACATATTGTTTCACCTTTCCTCTCATTTTAGATCATTCCATTGATGGTAATGGACATCTTTAAGGGTACCCAAGGAATGCCAGGTTTGTTTATGGCGTCTTTGTTCAGTGCATCTCTCAGGTATATCTATTTATTTCGTTTACCTTTCTCTCAGATGAACTCGCGTAGACATTATATGTAACTATTACGAAATACAAAAGCCTTACCCCTTGTTTTACGATTATATATGAGGCGTTACACGAGAAAACCGACATTATTGACTCTGCGTAATGTATCGACACGGTTCAGCTCAAACATGCCTCGCAGGCTTACCCGGATAGATTCTTTTCGTCTCCTGTGGATTTTCTGTTTCAGGAATCATTACTCTTTACCTCTATCGCCCTGAGACGGAATGTGTCGGTCCGGATTAGCCTGCGCGGACTGCGCAGGCTGATCCGGATCGATACATTACGCAGAGTCAATAATTCTGGATTTCTCGTGGAACGGATCATATATAGTCATGTGATGCATCAACTATATGCGCACGTACAAAGGAAAGGGTACAGGTTGGTTTTTGTGAACAGTTTATATCCAGATTAGCCTATGGATTCCCACAGTCTGATCAAGATATACACTGTTCAAATATTACTTACACAAGCTTGTTAGAAGGTTCTGTTAACGTTTGTAGATTCTGATATGAACATATGTACAGGCTGATATGAACATACATTGTTCAGAAATGCCAACTTATCAGTTCACACATTCACATGCAATATAACCAACAAAATAAACCGCATCTGGCGATTAGTATTTTGTTAAGCTCTCCGGATTTGTTTCATGTCGCATTTACGTAAACCTAGTTGGGCTTCTACCAAAGTGGCCTGACACGCTTTTAAAAAAAATAAAAAAAAATTACTCTTTTTATATATAAACAAGGGATGTAACTTCCTCGTCAACCAGATTTGTCTCATGTTTGCATTTTGGTCCGATACAAAATAAAAATTGAGTATTGAATAAAGCGTTATTGAAATTTGACAGGTCAGACACAGGTCATTAACCTTACGTCGAGCTAATCTATGCTTATACACGGATTTAAACCTATGATACAACTGGTTGCAGCATGAACTTCCTTTGACATCTGAACATAAAGACAATCATATGAAAGTTATCAGTGATTTTTCTTCATAAGCACATTGTATTTATTCATGATCATATAACATGTGTTTACGTTCGAAAAATAACCAAAGACTGATATTGTTTAACACTTTGTAACAGGTCATTTTATTGGTCTCAAAATACTGAAAAGGCCAATCACAACTCTCTTAAAATATCTGTAAAACTAAGCTTGCAGACATCTGTCCGACCAGTCAAAAAAGCATTACTGTCGTGATTTAAAGTATGTTGTTCGTATATCGATTTTTATTTTTTTTTATTAGCGTATTTGTAAATATTTTGTCAAAAGTTTCATCTAGGATTATACCACCCGGTGTAAAAGTGGAACAAAGTCCGCCTCGGTCGCGGGTTCAATCTCCGGCCGGGTCATATCGAATATTTTAAAAATTGAATTAATGTCTTTCCTCCCTTTTCAGTCGGTATTTTTTGGGTTATCATTACGAATGACTCACTAGTGTGAGTATAAATGGACCAGTAGTACTTGTCATTCAAACAGGAAGCTCCGTGATATAAACTGAAATAAACTGAAAGCGGTGTACAGCCACCATACAAATAAACAAAACAGTATGCCATGCTCATACAATCTCCTTCGCAGAGTTGTCGTTCCTTACACTCACCATACATGTATGGTGAGTGTAAGGAACGACAACTCTGCGAAGGAGATTGATGCTCATAATGCATGTAGGCGGTCATTGAAGACTTCGGTATTACTGTGTGGATTCACTTGTTCGACTGAGCATTGATTAGTCGCACAGGCTTCAACGTCCCAACATAGACATGCACGTGGCAACTGATTGGTTGTTTGGTGCTTTAGGTCGCTTTAAACACTTTATAGTTATATCACTGCGTTTCCTGGGTTACCAGTAATAATGGTCCATTTATCCTGACACTAGCCAGTCAGTCGAAAATAATGACCCCGCAACCCTGAGCGCCAAGGAGGGCACCAATAACTACCATTTTTAAAGTATTTAAAGACACGACCGCGGATCGAACCCGCGACCTCCATCACCCGAGGTGGCTGCTCTACCACTACACCATCGGGGCGGCAAATAAAAGTATACAAACGAACCCCAAAACACATGACTTGACTCAGATATTTGATAATACGTTTGTTTTCAGTACGTTATCCTCGGGTCTCAGCAGTCTTTCTGCCCTATTTTGGACAGACATCGTTAAACCTCACACAAAGCCGATGTCAGAGTTTAAGGCAACGGTCATTTCCAAAATATCAGGTGAATGAAGTACATTCAATTTGGTCTTTATGTAAGCCGTTCCACGAGAAAAGTAACATTGTGTTCTCTGCGTTAAGTATCGACCAGGATCAGACTAAGCATGCCGCGAATCCAAACTGGACAGACACTTTTCGCCTCCTGTGGTTTTTCTGTTTCACGAATCATTACTCTAAACCTATATCCCCCTGAGACGGAATGTGTCGGCCCGGATTAGCATGCTCACTGCGCAGGCTTATCCAGCCGGGCATATAACTTACGCAGAATCCATATTGGTGGTTTTCTTGTGGAACGGCTCATTTATGCCTAATTTCACCGGCAAAACAAATTCACAATGGCATATAACACTTGCTTTGTTTACTTATTATCTTCATCTTTTACGGGAGTCATTAGTTTGAATCCCTGCATTGTAATTCATTATTTCCGATGATCGACAGAAGTAATTGCGTTCGTTGGCATATGCCAATTGTCTTCCACCAATGGACTTACAGTTATTTTGGAAGATTGGTTTGAGGAGTATTGGTGCGAGAAAGTCAAGACACACATGGTAAAGTGGACTAATCGTGATATGATTTAAATCATTTTAAAACTTACTTTAAAGCCACTGAACTCCAGATACCCAACTGACGAAAAAAAAAAAATATCCAATTTTAAGAAAATAAGTGTTATTTTTGTATTTGGGGCATTAAAATATGATAACTGACATATTAAATACCCCTATAATCGGTGAGATTTTCTTGTTTTCGATACTCTTTCCATCGCAAATTCTACCCTGTCAGTAACGGGGTAAGTATTTTTAAATAGGAAACCCCTTCATCGGGACAATTGAAAACGACTCAAGTTCACTTTATTGATAAAATCGATACATTTTCTACCCTGGTTTTACTTGGATAACATAAAGAATAACATTCAGGGCGAATTCGAGTTTTTTTGTTATTTTTCGAGCCATCTGGATTTCAGTCGCTTTAAATCCAATGAATATTTTTCTTCATCCAATAATGTTACCCCTACCAATAGTACTACGTCTGCTTCTATTTAATATTAAAAGTAGTAACTAAAATATACATGGCATTGTATAGGATTCATTTCAAACCTAGTTTGCAATTCTTTGTGTTTTTTTGCAGTGTTTGTATTCGGTGCTCTGGCTGTCTTTGTTGCATTCATGATAGCGCTAATTGGTGGTACTTTGATACAGGTAGGAAACTTGACCTGACTTAGATCCGTCCGTCTAATCTTATATTAATAGTCATAAGATGTTTTCTTTTACTATGACCAAATGTATCAATAAGAAATGAAGATTTCAACTGTAATAAGAAATATTTCCTGTTTTTGTCTTTCTTAAAGATAAACGACATATGAGCCGTCCCGCAAGAAAACCAACAATATGACCTCTGCGTAATGTATCGACCTAGATCCGCCTTCGCAGTGCGTGCAGCCTAATCCGGGCCGATACATTCCTGCGCGGCATACTTAGGCTGATCCGGGTCCACAATGTTGGTTTTCTCGCGGGCGATTCCATGTGTTTCTTTCGACATTGAGTGTTAATAAAGACCAAATAAAGGAGTGATTTTCCAAAATACACTTGTCTGGTGCCGTGTGTGTCTCTTAAATATTATCTCCACTTGAAATAAAACATTTCATTTTCCCGCTTAATAACAATTTTAAAGTTAATTAAAAACTCTTCCAAATATTCTTCTAGGCAGCTACGCCGAAAAGTGGTTTCTATTTTGATAACAAATATCAAGATGTATATGTTCTGTCTTAAAGTTACAATTGGTATTTAATAATGTCGCATTTGCGTTACGCGCCATTGCAATGACACATGTCTTACCCAAACAATAGTACGTACGTTCGTATGAAGCCTCGCTTGTCAACTAATCAGAACAATACAAGTTAATTACGAACTCAACACGTGATTGTTATTTTTGTCGACATCCATACAGCTAATGACGATAGATTTGAATACAAGTGTTATGAGTTTGAGCACTAGTGGTGCCCTATTTACTCGTCAAATGGAATACCTAATTTCTAGTTTTCTATTTTATGTTAAAATTTGTGTAAGGCGAGATATATATTTTTTGAGATGTTGGCATTTTCTCCAAGATATTGACAGTCACGCGAAAGATGAACATCAGTTGTGTACGTAAGAAGGAATATGGAATTTTTATGAATTTAAAAAGTAAGTTTTCTTTCTAACATGTCAGTGGTAATCCGGAATTAATTGATGTATTTCCAGATATCCGGAAGTTTACTGTCAGCATTCGGAGGACCTCTGACAGGATTGTTTATGTTCGGCGCATTCTGCCCATGGGGCAACTCGCTTGTAAGTATCCGGTTGAGTGAAATTGTAGGACAATGTGCTTCGATTAATCCCTGGTTTGGCATATATTTTGCGGTATTCCACTCGCCAACATGAATCTAATACTGACCTTTGTAAATATGTATATACATTTGTTGCGCATCCATTTTTATCAAACTTACGAGGCCTATCAAAGACTTGAACAATTGTAATCCCTCCCGTGGAACTCAGGATAGTGGGGTTAAGCAATTCGACTGGTTCGCTGTTATCAGGATAAATGGACCAGTAGTACTGGTAACTTACCAAGGAAATGCCGTGATATAATTGAACAATTGTTGTAAGCGGCGTATAACACCAATCAAACAGATTATCAAATCAAAAGTGTGCTTCATGTATCTTACGTCTTTTGCTTAGGAAGATTGTTGTGTGGAGTACTGGTGTGAGACAACCAGGAAATGCATGAGTATGTGAACTGGCCGCCGTGATATAACTGAGAAATTGTTAAAAACGGCGTTGAACCCCAATCAATCAATCTCACGTCTTAAGATTGGGCTGTTTAACACAAAGGTTGAGATCAGATCAATATTGTCAAGTGATATGGAGCTTACAAATGAAGCTTTTGTTTCGCTTGACTTAGCAGGGCGTTACATAGGGATTACCTCTCCGTCTTCTGAATGTCTGTATGTCGTTCTACCCGTCTGTCCGTCACGTGTGGACGTATTGGTATGAAACACTAGTGTTCGATAACATTTACATGTACTGCTATCGTATAGTGAGGCGCACAGTCTAGACATTCTACAAGTACAAGCGACTGAGTATTTACTGTTTGAATGTGCAATAAAAGCCATTTTTGCCAGATTGCCAATATTTTGTTTCAAGACAATTGATCTACTGTGTGACCTGAACTATCTAATAACAATGAAATGGAACAGTTAACTCTGTCAGCGCCAACGGCAATACTGAGGCCTGTGCAAGCAATAAAGATTCAGGTGAGTCAGCTCGTGACGAGCTCTGTCTCTCCTGAAATCAGCATTGTTTGCCTTTTAGGTATCGTTCTATTCCAAAACTAGTATTATATGAAAATATGATAATATGCAGTAGCCTGATTGTAAACATTGAAAAGTCTACTACAGGTAATTCGGCGATGAAAGAGTTTAACTAATCAATAGCATTAGTAGTTCATACATATTTTTTAATATGGGTAGTGAATTTGTTTCCGGCTATGTACTATGTACTAAAGTTGATTGATTGTTCAGGGTTTAACGCCGTTTGCAACAAGTTTTCAGTAATATCTCAGCGACCAAGTTACCTACTAGTGTGTTTCCTGGCTTTGTCGTACCATTATTCAACACAACATACTTTTCAAGGAACTGGCTGCTTTTCCACAAAGACTGTTAGCCCAGTGATGGAAGACGAATGACGCTTGTCATAGTGTCTTTTGTCAAACGTTGGGAAAAAGGTTGGCCAAGCTGGGGTTCGAACTCACAACCGTTTGATTGAAAGCCCGCGTCGCTAACGACTGAGCTACGGAGGCTCGGCCGGCTACATGTATGTTATATAGGCCTTAAGCATATTCTGAAAGGATAAAAGTGTAGCTCCAGTAGTGATACGTCATAATGTCTTTTAACTTATGTAAAATCGTCTGTTATTAAGAACAACAATTGCAAGACGCGCTTCATATTGAAAGGGAGTCTAATACCCGGGAAACTATATGAGCAGTTCCACGAGAAAACCAACATTATGGACTCTGCGTAATATATATATCCAGATCAGCTTGCACAGTCCGCGCAGGCTAATCCGGGCCGATACATTCCGTCTCAGGTATAGAGTAATGATTCCTGATACAGAAAATCCACAGGAGGCGAAGAGTGTCTGTCCGGGTTAGCCTCCGCGGCATGCTTAGCCTGACCCGGGTCCACAATGTTTGGTTTTCTCGCGGAACGGCTCGTATTACATTTCGTCTGACATGATCCAACAATGGAGACTAGATGTAAATTAGTAAATATACACAATTAATTTTTGTAAACTCTATCGTGAATTATACAACTTATTGTTTGGAATCATTTACATACACAATGATACAAACTACTTTCAAAGTGTGAAAGATCACACCGCTAACAGGTTGTCCCTTTATGAAGCTTTACGGATAGCTTCACATTTTATTTCAAACAAAGTTACCACTTTGTCAGCATTTCATTAAGTGTTTTTATATTTTTTTATAGTGCGTGACATCTTAAATAACCAGATCTTATTTTAGGGTGCATTTTGGGGAACCGTTTTAGCGGTGATTGTGACCTTCATCGTTTCTATTGGGCAAATGATGACAAAAGGCGCAGTTAAAAATACCCGGCTACCCTCGGCGCCGACCGACTTCTGTCCAGCTAATCTGATTGCATCTGCCGCCAATTTCATGAATGGTACCTTGGCTGATCCCATGTCAATAGCAAATGTAACATCGTACAATGTTACCTCCGCTTATGTGACAAGCACCATGGATACTATGACGTCATCAGAATACCCAGCAGAGCCGTTCGTTAATTTATTTGCTTGTCAATATATTTTATCTAAATTGCGTTTTACCGATCGTCAATTGATATCGATTATTTCATCGAAATACACATTTCTATGTCCCTAAATGTGTTTTTAATTTATGAAGAAATTCACATTTTGTGGGAGATGTTTTTCAATATAAATATTTATTTCTATTTCAATTTCGTGAAAATATTTCACCTCTCCGTCCACGGAGAACCGACCTTTTGATATTTGCGACCAGCGAAGTCGCTCTTCCCATTACGAAATTAATCAAAATATTCAAGACTAACCAACCAATTGTTGTCGTAACAAGTATATATACGAGTCAGCATGTGAATGCACATATATCAATGTGGCTCTACAATGTTCACCATATTGTCACAGACGATTTCATTAAAATTCAAAATATTATTGTTTGTGTAGATTAGAATGCTTTAATGCGAAAGGTAGATCATTGTCTACACTACACGCGATGGTATATGTAGATTTCCCAGAGCACTGTCCAAGTATTTTAATGCTTCTGAAGTCGAAATATGGTCTATAAGAGAATACGTAGGATCACATGGTTATATAAAACTGTAGGTCCATATGCTATCAAGCTACAAACCGTATTTCAAGTAAACTTTGAATCGTTACATGACCTAAATGTAGACACTATGTGTTTGCACAAGATCGCATGGACAGTCGTAATACCCAGTTACATGCAATGCTAGTAAACTTATACTTATATTTTAATTATGACTCATCGATCATTGTGATCAGAAAAAACATATTGTTTTCTTTTAGAACCGGAATAAGCCGTATATTTATGTTATCATACAAATGGTTTGGAGCTCTTGGTATTGTACAGGTATTGCTATATGGAACCATCATATCATTATGTACAGGTGAGTTGCAACGAGATAACTTTTTTAATAGATTTAACAATTACATCCCTTTGAAAAATATATGAACACGCCTGTTGTTATATCATTGGTTTGGAGATCTTGGTGTCATACAGGAATTCTTCTATGGAAATTTACCGTGCTGTGCAGGTGCGTTGCGCCGAGATAACTTTATTAATTGCTATATCCATTGCATCCCTTTAAAAGAATTATGAACATGTCTGTTGTCATACCAATGGTATGCAGATCTTTGTATCATACAGGTGTTGTTCTATGGAACCATCATATCGTGATGTACAGGTGCGTTGCACCGATCTAGTTTTATTAATTGCTGTATCAATTTCATCGTTTTAAAATGAGTATCAACATCTTTGTTGGCATATAAATGGTTCGGAGCTGTTGGTATTATGAATGACTTGTTATATTGGACCATCAAATCGTACTTAACAGGTGCGGTCCGCCGAGAAAACTTTAAAAATTTCTTTTTTAAAATGTTATCCTTTTAAAAAAATTATGATCATCTTTGTTGGCATATCAATAGTTTGGAGCCCCTGGTATCATATATTTCTTTATATTGAACTATATCATTCTGTACAAGTGCGTTGTGCCAAGATAACTTTATTAATTGTTTTATCAATTACATCCCCTTAAAAGAATGATGAACATCTGTGTTGTCATATCAATAGTTTGGAGCTCTTGGTATTACTTATACTGGAATTGTTATGTTGGATTTTCTCATCGTTTTGTGCAGGTGATTTGAGCCGAGATAACTGTGTTTATCTCCATTTAAGCTGACACCAACGTGTCGTATGGCTAAGCCAACCATCCTGAGCGACACGGAGGGAACGCCATTGACTACAATTATGTTTATATAATTTGATATGTCCTGGCCGGGGCCCGACCAAGCGACCTCCCGCACCAAGGTGGTCAGTACGAAAATGCGTATAAGTTCCAATGTAAATAGCTTCATGACACCTTTTACACGACTACTAATACCTACCAGTAAGCAAACCGTGTGCCATTTCGTAACATTTACCGAGCTTCTAACGACAATATTTGCACCAGAATTATCGTTGTGTTAAAGATTTAAGGTTGCGCTTGCAATATTTCCTCGATCGCAAAAATAAATATGTTAACACTGCTTTTTCTGTTCCAGGCTACAAAAGACCGGGGGAAGTGGAAAAGAAATATCTTATTTCATTCTGGGATAGCTTAATGCCTTTCTTGCCAGAATGTATTAAACAAGTTTTAAGATGTGGCTACCATCAACCAAGTGGAATCGGGGTAAGAATCACAATGCCGTTTAAATGATCTCTTTAATTCGAGACAAGAACGGGTTTGTCGTTCATTCATCTTAATAAAACCGAGATAACAATTAACCATCTGAAAGGCAACACACTAAATTAGAGATAATAATCATCATATCATCGCCAAAACACTCTAAATACTACGAGAAAACGAGTGAATACTTAATATGTTAAAGAATCAATCCATTTGAAAGAGCAAAGAATAACTAACAATTACTTGTCTTTCATTGACGATTTTGAGTCAATATATGAAAAGTCAATAGAACTCTTTGAATTCGTTTTTGTCAGTCGTCGAAAAGAATGTTGGCAATCAATTCAAAATCACCACTATTGCATTGACTAATACTAACAGAGCTACCATAGTGATGACCCAATCGGTTGCTTATGAAAATAAACACAGGGAATAAAGTTCCACCAGGTTTGGGCTATTTTGGACAAAGAAATGGCCGATGTTTGGTCTGAATCGAATTAAAATGCGATATTGTGCGCGGACATGGTTACTCTTTCAAACTGATTTATATAACGACTACCGATAAACTGATTTCATTTAAAAATTAGCATGAGATATATCGACTACCTGCATTGAGTTAATAAGTTAATTACAGGCTAGGGATTGCAACCAGCCTTCGGATTATGCCGTGTCTGGTTCAGAGATACCCTGTCATATTCCCTTCCATTATATTTACATTAGATTTTCAAAACTGTTTACAGAAATTAGCTTCCTCAAACGGGGACTTTGAGTACATTACGATGACAGCTGAACGAAACGATGTCTATAACACAGATGTTACCATAGATCCGTCTAAAGATACAGCACTGATTGTTGGTGAAGTTGTTAATCTGAAACAGGATATTAACGGTTCCGTACCTGCATCTACTATTTACGTGACGAAATCAGTAGAGGAGCTTAGAGTATCGAGTTTACCTATCCGAGATATGGAACAGCAAATCGTGAGAAATAGAAACGAGAAGTCTGGCGAATCTACATTTGTTGTCATCGATAAAGAGATAAATGTCTACAAACTGAAAGCAAAGAGTATGGAATTCGATGTTACACCTTCTGCACCATCGTGTGCGGAACCTCAAGATAAAATCAATGCTGACGACAATGAAGTTGACAGTGATGATACCATTGAAGATAATTATTTAAATGTACCAGATATAACTGTTAACCAAACTGATTCCAATGAAGAATGGAAAGAAGATACCCGACTCTGATAAATTAGGCATGAACGTTTTTTATATTCAGACTGGAGATAAAGATAAACCGTAACATGTAACTGAACAACAAAAAGACGACCATAAAACTAACTACCCAAGTGCTGAATGCAGCGCACTCACCATAACTCGAGGTCGAAAGGGTGCAATAAATTACTTCGAGTTAGGGACGTGTTCGAGTTATCACTCGATTCATTCTAAATTAATACTGTCAGCTTCGTTATTCATTTATAGTTGAGAGTGTATTTTAAAATGCACCCTGATAAATAATCATATTAAGTAGCGTAGCCACAGTTCTGATTGTTCGGACAGAAATTCTGCTAAGCTGTTTTCAGAAGAAAGATCCGCTCCAGGGTATGGTTCTAGTTAAACTATATATACCGGACTATGATTCGGAAATAAGAAAGCGGTTAGTAGAACATGGTAGACAAAATATATTGCGACTAATTATAAACAGGTGTGAAACGTTTAAGCAATTTCATTTTAATATATTTTATTGCATTAAAACATAATTGTTTTATAGCATATACAGATTAAGATAACTAAGAGAATATAGATTAACAGAAGAGAATTACATACATATTAAACCCACAAAATTGTCCCTTTTAACCCCCCGAAAGCAAAGAACAATAACTATTTTAAGATTTGTTCAAGGCAAAAATATTTTAAGTGATATTATTAAAACATGACCTTTAACAATTCACTTTCTGAAAATCCTAAAAACAAATGTATTGGAAACATTAAAGTAGTCTTATAAGAGACTAAAATATACGGGATTGTATCTCCATTTAGAAAATCAAAGTACTGATAGTACTGAAGGTAGAATTGTGATCGGTTTTTTTAATAAACTTTTAATCAAAATGTGTGTCTCAGCGTTGTCTTCTTCAGCAGTTTGACAGAAACAAAGCCTAAATCTGATATTGTGTCAATGTGTTATTTGTCAACTCTATCCCATAAGTTTTTCCTGTGATTTGATACTGCTAACTCTCATAAAAAAGCGACAACTATACTTTCACAACTTTGATTAAATATATTTTCAATTAAATTGTAAAAAATATTTTTCTTGTTTTTTGAAAGTTTTGTCATTATTATTTAAGACGGACATTATATACTAGAATAGCCAACTGACCATCATTTTAAAAAAGTGTTTCTTATTTAAAGCTTTCCCATCTGCATACATACTTTTGAAAACATTGATGCAGAACAAGAAATTGCCCATAACAAGCAATTTCTCCTTTTGCAACAATGTTTTCAACTTTATTCAATGATTACACTTCCAATAAAGGTGATTTTCTGTATCTTGCTCAGATTTTTTTTTTAAATTCGTCTGCTGCAGAGTTTTTATATTGTGGGGTGTGTTGTGATTTGTTAAAGGGCAAGCAGGATTGGGAATTGGGTGTTGCACTTATCCTAATGAAACACTCGCCTGCCTGTGCATGTTTTAGCTTAACTTAACTTTTTAATATTCTTTCCATCACCAACTCAGTCATCTGTTAGTAATCAACTCCATGAACGAAATAATCGCGTCAAAATCTTGAATTGCGTCAAAATCATAACGAACAAACTGTCAACATCAAATGTTGAACTGTGTAATACAAATGTAGACTAAAAGGATGAATCAGTTATGTTGCAACAACCAATATCAGCGGGTCATTTACCTGATTTTGGCCGAAAGAAATGATCGATTTCTTGCAAGATTTATTCGTTCCTTATTCGTTCTCCCTATTATAATCAAAGTATTCTAAACGCTTTATAAACAAGTGTTTAGAACTCGCAATCGTCGTAATTTAAAGCGCTCAAATGATTTGAGGAAAAAATCTCTTTCTTAGAAGTCGGGAATTTAGACGTGGACCTTGTGGAAAGCACCTATCCAAAATGCAAAAATCATCGTTAATCGTTGACTTATTGTCGATTGAACTCATGTTTTTGCGAAAACCTGCTTGTGGTATATATGTGAAAGGAAATTTACCTATTGAAAACGAATGCATAACTAAAACGACTTTGATGGGCTTCGTTACTAGAAACGAGCACATGTTCTATACGCAACTTTGTCGAAGGAATAGATGGACTGAGAGGAAGAGAAAGAAAAGGCTAAGCAATGAATACGGACATGAACGAATATGTATGGACTAGCGCCTAGAATTTCGTACTATCCCGATCCTGTATTCCACTCGCTTATGCTAGCGGGCGAGTGGATATTTACATCTCTGCCGAGAGTGAAGAAAGGGTTACAATTTACAAAGGGTAATTGCGCGGTGAAGTGCTTTATTGGCGTAAAGATATCTAAATCATTGTGTACACTTAAATATGATGTTAACACATTAAGAGACTTTGTAATTTTATTTGGATACCTAGAATAAGTGAATTTATTTTACTTATTTTACTTTTGCTTATGTTTGCATTTGTAATTCAGTCTGATTTGTTTGCTCTATTTTTGTATGTGTTCTGGGGCATTTACATCACGTGACTTCAAAATCCAACTAGTAACAATGGTATCGTCTGCGCATGCGCAACTCTACCAAAAACATCTTCATTAAACAGACGTACAAAATGCTGAAATACAACAAATCTAAAGCAGTGTACTTTAAAACACATAGGCAAACATGTTTGAAAACCTCTATAAATGAAAGAGTTATTATGGGAAAGAGATGAAAATAGTGCGACATATGAAGAAATTGCTCATCATGGGCAATTTTTGCTTTTGCCACAAAGATTTTGAAATTTGTCTGCTGCAGAGTCGTTAGAAAGTATGTAGGAAAGGGTTAATTATTAGTTTGCGTAAATGTTTTGCTGTATATGCTACTGTCGCCCCTCTTCCAATACTCTCGCACAAACTGACAGGCGTTTCTCAAATATTCATATATCTGTATGTGATATTGAAGGTATTATAAGGTTTATATGTATGTTAGTTTGAGAGGAAGCCGACATATTTTCGAATATATTTCACCAATCAAAAGTACATGGCGATACGATTGACCTTTTCCCACTTACAACAAATCTGCAGACAGACGGTGGTGCAGACGCCTCTCGTACCAAAGGTCCCGGGTTCGAGTCCCGTGATGAGGGAATTTTCCACAAAAACGGCGCGTGTACTGGTTAAGTCTCTAGGAAACAGACATGGAGCGTGATTTATATAAGCTGAAAGCTTCTTTCGCAATTGATTTAAAATATGTAAGTTTCAACTAAATCTGCTGGAGACGCCTTTCAAAACTTCTTTACAAAAGTGAAAAATTAACATAAATGAGAGTGTTTTTATCAAATTGTGTTTAATCATAGTGGCCAAAGGAAATATTGACCATAATTAACAATTTATTCTTTGGTCATAATGTTTTCATACGTCGTCTGCTGATGATGATGTGTCTGTCGGTTGGAAAGGGTTAAATTCCCTGAAAATATTCCTTATGCAAAGTGTAAATATCTTCTCCTGTAACAAGTGTTTGATTGTAGCAAATATTTATAAATATTGGTCATAAAAAAGATATGGAAGTTGTCTCTCTTTTCATACTCAACTAGGTTTATGTTACACAAGTATTACTTGACAATATTCAATATATATCAAGAAGTTCATTTGATGTTCGTTCATAGTCTGTCCTTTGTTTATATAGCAGGCAATTTGCTGAATTAATCATTTGAGCCGTCCCGCGAGAAAACCAACATTGTGGACTCTGCGTAAAGTATCGACCCGGATCAGCCTAAGCATGCCGCACAGGCTTACCCGGATTATCCCTGCTGTGGATTTTATGTTTTAGGAATCATTCCTCTATACCTCTATCCCCCTGAGACGGAATGTATCGATCCGGATCAGTCTGCGCGTACTGCGCAGGCTGATCTGGGTCGATACATTACGCAGTGGCCATTATGTTTGTTTTCTCGCGGGACGGCTCATTTCCTGAAACAGGCTACCGTTTACCTTTTCCGCATTCAGACGCATCTACAGACGGTATTAAAACACATTGTGAGCAATTTTTCATAATAATGTTTTAACTCTATTCAACAGTTATATTTTCATTTTACATATATTTTCTATAATGTGGCCTTGATGTTGCTGACACTATAGTGTATACGGTAGAGCATGAAGCCCCTGAAGCAGACTTGTGGTAACAATTGTAACGCTGGGCACAATTTTCGATCATTCTCCTGTAATACTTTCAAGCATTCACCATAACGAAAATGTTTTCTAAATGGAGATACAATCCCGTTAGTTTATTTCCATTGTTGTAGTTGACAGATTTGTGTGTTTTTTAGTTCTGGTGAAATAATGCCAGGAAACGCATGATTGGGTGAACTGACCGACGTATTATGAAATAAGATTGGTTGAAAACGGCATAGAAGCCCATTCAATCCACCAAAGCAGACGAAACTATTATCAATATCAAGGGATGTTTAGGAGCGCAACTCAGTTGTTGAAATCTTACAATATCGCAATAAAGATGTTAACAGATAACTGTCACCAAACATTGTCTATCTCGAATACACTTTATTTATTTATGCAGAATTTTGAATTAATTGTCACCATGAGCAAATTATCGGACCATTTTCATGCAATATTTACAACCATTCACCATTAGTTTACTTCAAATGATGAAGGTGTAAGATTTTTATCCTAAGACGTTTACGCAGTAGACGACCGAACCGCGTTTGCTTATTCGGTAGTGACGCGGGATGAACGTTTAAACAGTTCAGCCAGCTCAGCTCCGACGAGTGACAAAAGTCATTGCGACAATCGTCATTTCCTTCCATCAATGAGTGGAAAGGCTATTTGGAAAAGCAGCTAAGTGCTTGGAAAGACTGTTGTGTGGAGAGCTGGTGTGGAGAAGCCAGGAAAGACATGGCTAGGTGAACTAACCGCCGTGATATGAAATAAATATTATTGAAAACGTCATAGAACCCGCATTTATACACTCAAGACGGACGACTTTGAAATTCTTAATATCGGTGAATGTTTATGGGGGCGCAGCCCATTTGTAGATATCGTCAAATATCGCAATAAAGTTGCTATCAGATTACTGTCGCCAAACATTGCCTATCTCGTATACACTTTTATTTATTTATTGAATACTTTATCAGTGAAATTCGTTGATAACATATTCCTTAAAACAGAGGACTTTTGTTGCATTGACAGCCGACGCTTATCTTACAAAACCGTGAGCAATATAGGCGTTTTATTACATAGAGGTCTTTAAAGCAGACGACTTTTAAAATAGCATACACATTTTCCTTTCGTAGAGAGACGCTTTTCTTATGAGTCTTAACCCTTTCCCACATACAAGAAATCTACAGCAGACGACTTTGAACACCTTTTGTCAAAACATGGAAAGTCTCTAAAATTGAAATTGAATGGATAACCAATTATTAAAAGTCGAAAACTTTGTGGCAAAAGAAAAATTGCTCATCATGAGCAATTTCTCTGTTGCCAGATTGTTTTCAAAAGTCGTCTGCTTCAGAGAAGTCAGAAAGCGTCTATATCAGGAAATGGGTTAAAAACTACGCAAGTACAGCCTTTCCCGTTGGTGGAAGAAGAAGAAGCACGCCAGGTACAATTGCTACTTACATTTGTCTAGAGTTTGTTTTAATTCTTATTTTGCTTTGTTTTAATTCTTATTTTGCTTTGTTTTTTTATTCTTATTTTGCTTTGTTTTATTTTGCTTTGTTTAAATTCTTATTTTGCTTTGTTTAAATTCTTATTTTGCTTTGTTTTAATTCTTACCTTGCTTTGTTTTAATTCTTATTTTGCTTTGTGTTAATGTCGAGGAGACTAATATCATCTTGTCAGGTAAAGGGTTATTTAAAGCACTGTCCTATAAACAGCCAAAGTTTGACACTTTTGCAGCCGATTTATGTTGAAAACATCGCGAGTAAAGAAAAAAGAACAATAAGTCTGAATACTAAAAACTCCCAAAATATTTTGACTCCTTCCTTATCAACATCTTCTTAACGACGTTTATGAAAAGACATTTTGTCAAAGTTTGATTTGGTGGTAAACAAAACAGGAAATGTATTTCCCTGGTATTTTTTATTTTTTTATTTTCACTCTTCTGATTGAAACAAAGAATTAAAAGTTTGAAGGTAAATGGAATTGTTTTCAAAGGTCGTCTGCTGCATAGGCTGTTTTCAAACGTGGACTCTAACATCGGGGAAAGAAATAACCATTTTCAACATGCAAGACGCATTACTACGACAGACAAATTTTGAAACTATTGTGGGCAAATGATGAGGACTTGCTAATAAAGAGCTCAAGGTTGTGGGTTAAGATTAACGACTGACACGCTGATGTCAGGGTAAAAGGACCAGTAGTACTGGTCACTTACTAAGGAAACTTCGTGATATATCTGAAAAATTAATGAAAGTGGCATTAAACACCAAAACCCTTTTGTCACAACGTTTTCAACTCTGTTCAATAATGTATACGTTTATTCATACCCATTTGTCATATGTTTGTCAAGATGCTTTCGTCTGCTGCAAAAGCGTTCGCAGTTCGAAAGTGTAAACCTTTCCCTCATTCGACAATTCTGCAGCAGACGACTTTGAACATATTTTGTCAAAAAATCAAAAAATCTCTAAAATTGAATGGATAACATATGACTAAAAGAGGAAAACATTGTGGCAAAAGGAAAAAATTGCTCGATTTGAGCAATTTCTTCTTTTGTCTCTATGTTTTCCAAAAAGCCGTTTGCTGCAGAGGCGTCGGAAAGCGTATATATGAGGGAAAGTGTTAACCCTCCACATACCTGAATGACAAATCTGCAGCAGACGAATTTGAGATCATCTACTTAAAACATAGAAATATATATATATATATATATATATATATGAAAGATTAATTAATGAAAATATGTTGGGAACATTGTGTCAAAAGGAGAAATTGTTCATTATGAGCAATATTCTCTTTCGCCATAATGTCTTCAAAAGTATACTGCTTCAGATGCGTTTAGATACATCTACATTGTACGAGTGGGGAAGGGTTGAACGAATCAGTGGGGGTCGGGTTTATTGCTCTTATACTAACTAATCTTTTACATACAATCCTATCACATAATATTCCCTAAATAAAACTTTCCCTGTCGAGTATACAGACGACTTGTGATCGCAACTGTAGCAGACGACTTTTGAAAACAGTGTACAAAAAGGATATTGCTAAAATCAAAAATGTTTACCCTTTTCAAAACAATCTTTTTTGAACATATATTAAACTTCTGCTTCAAACTATCCAGATTTGTTTATCTGCATAGTTTCTTTTTACAGCAGACGACGTTAAAATTAAATTCCTATGGGTAAAGGGTTTTAATTTGTATTGGAGGTGGTTATTTTCCAAATCCGAAATACAAATGTACCGGTCCGTCTAAAGAAAGTTCGTATTTCCTCTCTGATAAGACATCGTTTAAAGGCAACTAAACATGAACATAGTGCAATTTTTTGCGTGACGTAGCTCTGATTTAAAAATTTCAATGTTTTAACCCTTTCCCTCATATAGACGCTTTCTGACGCCTCTGCAGCAGACGGTTTTTGAAAACATAGTAACAAAAGAAGAAATTGCACAAAACGTGCAATTTCTCCTTTTGTCACAATGTTTTCCACTTTTAGTCATAGGTTATCCATTCAATTATAGAGTTTTTTCCATTATTTGACAAAATATGTTCAAAGTCGTCTGCTGCAGAATTGTCATATGAGGGAAAGGGTTAATCCTTACGCAGACGAACAATGTTCGGTGAACTCAAGGTGTGGAATCTTCGTGTTATTATGATGTAGCCGTACATATTTACCACAGTATCAACGCTGAACGTTTGTAACACACATGTTTGTGTCTTTGTTTGTATGTTGTTTTACATCACTTTCAACAACTATTTAGTTATTGCATGTTTTCCCCCCATCACTACCTCGCCGTTTTCTGCATTGCGTAAGTTGCGTGCCTGCTGCCTTCCTTGGACGTGACAGCCGTTTCTCAAGCATGGCATTTCCTCGATAAGTAGCTAGTACTAATTGTCCATTTATCCTGACACCAGCAAGTCAGTCGAAATACTAACCAAACAACCCAGAGACAGAGGAGGGAACTCCATTGCTTCCATTGTCAGTCTGTTTTATGAATGTATGTATGAAAGGCAAATCTGGACAAATGAAAAAATAACATTTATAAAAATGTATAATAACTAATAACCGCTTTTTCGTATTTATCGAACATAATAGAAATGGAATACTTGTGAGAAAAGGGGCAATACACATGGAATAACATCTTCCAGGTCTTTTCTACACTGGATCAACCAGAAAAAACGTTCACTTGAAAACAGCATTTTTAAACATTTATCTGAGTGCTTGTTTTAACCCTTTCCCTCATATAGACGCTTTCTGACGCCTCTGCAGCAGACGGATTTTTGGAAACATAGTGACAAAAGAAGAAATTGCACAGAACGTGCAATTTCTCCTTTTGCCACAATGTTTTCCACTTTTTGTCCTAGGTTATCCGTTCAATTATGGAGATTTTCTCTGTTTTAACAAAATACGTTCAAAGTCGTCTGCTGCAGAATTGTCGTATGAGGGAAAGGGTTAAAAGTTGATATGCGTCCTATTTAGCTATGTTCAGTTATATCAGGGCGTTGTCTGGGTAAGTAACTAGATCTGCTGGACCATCTATCCTGACACCTGAGAGTCATTCGTAAGGCAATCCCGACACTCCTAAGCAAACTTAAGTGCCAAGGAGGGACAGGCATTACTACCATTGTTTCAGTCTTTGGTATGAACCGACCGGGGCCCGAACCCGCGCGCCCCCTGCACATTAAGAGGACAGTTGAGAGTGCCATTGAGAGAAACCGCAGATTAATAAGCCTGTTAGAACCTCTGGTATGATCACAAAGCGGACGTTCTAGCCACTTGATCGGATTAAAACATATGATGAAAAAGATTTGTTGATATGAGCCGTTCCACGAACAAAAAACCCATTATGGCCTCTTCATAATGTATCGACTCAGATTAGCATGCGCAGTCTGCATAGGCTTTTCCGGGCCCGACGCATTCGGTCTAAGGGGGGTAGAGGTATAGAGTAATGACTCCTGAAACAGAAAATCCACACGATGTGAAAAAGTGTCTGTCCAGGTTAGCCTGCGCGGCATGCTTATGGTGATCCGGGTCGATACTTTACGCAGACTCCACACTGTTGGGTTTTTCAACGGGACGGCTAATATAATGTCTATATACATGTAACAGGTGATCTGCGTAAACCAACCCATCCGTGCTAGTGGATCCAATTGAGCCTGCTTTACAGAAGATTTGTAACTAGTTGGCGAACATTGACCACGAGCCGTATCATACTGCATGGATTCGCAGGCTGATCTGGGTCTACACTTACTGGAACTCCCATACGGTTTGTTTTCCTGTATCGCCGCTCATATAAAGGTGTAAATGATGTGAAAGAGGACATTTTCGGTTTTTCTATAATTTATTTTCTTAAGTCGTCTGCTGAAAAGGCGTCGAAATGCAGTACGTACCAGGGAAAGTTAAATGTAAACTGAAGGTTAACTTAAGTTGATATTGTTAATGATTGTTTGTACACATTCTTAAAGGAAAGTCGAACATGTCAAATCCTATCTCAAATTTCCGATAGGTTTATTTACATATTTTTCAAAAGTGTTTTAACTTTTTATCTTTTTTAAACAAACCCTTCTTTCAGGTGATCGATCTAAAATCGATCGTACACACATCATTCGCCTCATTCGCCTTTCACCAAAATGCGTGATACAATATTTGTTAATTCTCAATTCAGGTCTTCGACCCATAAGAAACTATCATTTATATTTGTAAAGCAAATTGTGAAGAAATTAATTATAGCAAATTGTGTTTGGTCTTTAGTACTTTGAGATAGTTTCGCTTTTAAACTTAAATCCAGTTTGCAATAGTATGGATCTTCATCAATGCGTAAAATGATCCATGCTATGGCAGTAAGTCTTGTGGAGCACTGACAGGGGAAACGTATAAAACATATAAGGGTAAAAGAATTACATGTAGTTTTTGTTATATGACTGAAATCATGTTGATAACGGCGTTAAATCGTCCTGCATATTAACCCTTTCCTACATACAATAAAGCTGCAGCAGACGACTTTAAAATCATCAAGACAGAAATGTGGGAATTTGCTATAAATATTAGAGTAATAATTGAATAGAGTTGAAAACATTGTGTCAAAAGGAGAAAATGATCATCATGAGCAATTTCTCCTTTTGTCACAATGTTTTCAAATGTCGTCTGTTGCAGTGACGCAATTATATTCATGGTTAAAGAGATTTATGTGAATTATCTGTCGAACTTTTTCATGTTTTGCTAAATCCGATCAGAGAAGATATAAACCACGAAAGGATGAATGAGATTTATCTATATTAAAAAGGAGAAGCGTTTAATTCCCATCCATGAGTATAAGGTAATGCATGCCCGGACTCGTCCGGGAAATATAACATCCCGAATTGAGTATACATCACAGTTTACCGTAAATGTACCGGTATTTACTGTGTTTTTGTTAGCTGATAGATACGATCTTTTTCTGATATATCTTTAAATGGCTTTATCAATCGGAATATATAGTGGATAAAAGAATGCCAAGTTACTTTGGCTAACTGCCTTGTGTCGGCAATGGAATTCGGCAATAGAGGTAAGTTAATTAACCCGTTCCCTCATACAGACGCTTTCAGACGCCTCTGTAGCAGACGACTTTTTTAAAGTATTGTGGCAAAATGGGGAATTTGCTCATAATGACCAATAACTACCTATGCCACAATGATTTTAACTCTATTCAATAAGCATAGTATCATTAATGGAGATGTTCACAATTGTGGACGTGATCATTCAATTAGCCTGCTGCAGATGTATTGTGAGTTGAAAAGGTAAACCCTTCACCACATTCAGTATATCTACAGCAAGTTTACGACTTTGAAAACATCTGGTCAAAAAGAAAAAAAATATTACAAATGAAAGTGTTTTTATTAAATAGAGTTGAAATATTTTGGGAAAAAGGAGAAATTGCTCATTTTCTCCTTTTGCTAATTTATTTAAAATGTCGTCTGCTGCATAGACGTTGGAAAACGTATGTCTGTGGCCAAAGGATTAACCCTTTCAATTTGTAGATAAATTTTAACATACCTGCAACAGACGATGTGAAAACTGTTTTGCAAAAGGAGAACTTGCTCTTGCTGAACATGATTTCCTTTCGCTACAATATGTTCAACTGTCATCCATAATTCAACCCAATTTAGGAGATTGTCAATATTCTAATCTATATGCGTTCACAATCATCTGCTATAGATGTATTGTATACAGAGGTCCAGATAAGGAGGGGTGGGATATTCATAGCTTTTTCTCACAATTTCTCTCTTATTATTCTAGCAAACCCTATGTTGTGGGTACTCAAAAGAATTGTCTCACTGAGACGATTCTTTTGAGTACCCACGACATAGGGTTAGAGAGTCAGATAAGGATTTTAGAACATGCAAAACGCCCCTATCTAGAGCTCTGAGTGTATATGGTTAACCCTTTCCCTCATACGATAATTCTGAAGCAGATGACTTTGAACATATTTTGTCTCTATAATTGAATGGATAACCTATGACTTAAAGTGGAAAACATTTGTGGCAAAAGGAGAAATTGCTCGTTTTGAGCAATTTCTTCTTTTGTCACTATGTTTTCAAAAAGCCGTCTGCTGCAGAGGCGTCGGAAAGCGTCTATATGAGGGAAAGGGTCAACTCTTTCAGTGATACATTCACTTAAGCAGACGACTTTTGAAATCATTCTGGGATATGGAGACATTGTTCAAAACGTTTTTCGCAATGATTCCACTACGTATTTAAGTATTCAATTCATTATCCCTGGTGTTATTTTACTTAGATGTTTTCAGACAACTTTAATATTGTCGTATGTATACGTCAAACGTGAGTGCATAGTAATTATTAGACCCTTAGCGTACTTTGTAAATATATTATAGTTTTTTAATTTTAAGTTTAAATATATATAAGTAGCTGAGTAAAAAGTGGTATACCTGGAAAATTCGAAAGCAAAATATTGTTGACATTTGGAACACATGTAAGAACAATAAAACATGCTCATTTTGATTATGTTCTCCTTTTCCTAATATCTTTAATTTTATCTGTAGAAATGAAATGGTAAAGTGAATGGGAATAACAGAACTACTTTAGCCAAACAAGTATCTTCATGCTGTTTCATTTTGCATTGAATGGTCTTTTACGCCCCTTTTAACAATGTGTCAGTTATATGACGGCTTTCCATGGGAAATCTACAAGTACTGCTGATCCATTTTATCTTGACAGCATTGGGTCAGTCGTAATGCTAATCCCACAATTCCTCTCGCCAAGGACAGAAAGCCAAACCATTTTTTTTTAAAGTATTTGAAATGAAAGGGGATCGAACCTGCGACCTCCCTAATGCTGTTTTGAAATTAATATCGTTAATGTGTTCAGATTGCAGACTTGTAAAGCCATATCCGTACTCCACATATAACAAGTCTGTTTGAACAACTAGATGGCGAATATGGAAGATTTCGATCAGAATTCCCGGAGGCGCAGGCTTGACTGGGTTTTCTCTGGACGCAAAAGCCCGAAGGTATGTAATCATCGTGATAACCATTCTCAATGTGACCTAGCATAACGATAACCTACAATAGCAGACTTTAAAATGGTAGCAATGTCTTCCGTCTGAAGAGTTCAGGATTGTTCGGTTAAGAATAACAACTGAGTCGTTGATTTCGGGATAAATGGACCAGCAGAAAAGGAAACGTACCCGGCAAATGTCATGATATAATTGAAACATTTTTGAAAACGGGGTTAAACACTATACACACACAAACAAACACACCTGTGGATTTAAACCCTATTTTCAAAACAACGCTTAAATGCTATCCACACCTGATGCAAAATGAATGTAAAATATGGATTAAAGAATGTATATATTCGGAATGGAGCAGGAAACTATTGTGGAAAAAGGAAAAATAAATATTTGAATAAGAATGCAATTCCTTTCCCTGCAGTAGTTTTCTACAGGGATCTTCTTCGGATATTTCAAAACGTGTTTCTAAGAAGGAAAATGTTTGCCTAAATGCAGCAACCCCTCTAGATAGTGCTTTGGATAGGTTACATTTTTGACAGAAAGCGGCAAACATTGTAGGGAAAGAAGACATTATTCACAATAACAAGGGCGCTTCGTCTTTCACGTATGGTCGAAACACTAATAGTCCACATGGGAAGGTTTCAGTTGTCTGGAAATAACGTTGCGTTAAATACTGGTACTTCCATGCCATGACATTTGTTTTGTTGGGATTTTACGCCACTTTCAACATTATTTCAGTTATATCACGGCGACAGTTCACTTATTCATGATCCCTGGGTAAACAAACTAGTACCAGGCTAGACAATGTGCCTTGCCCAAGGGCACTCCACCATGACCGTCGTGCCGCGACTGAGGATCGAACCCGGGACACCCGGTTTCAAATATCCGACGCTAACCACTCGACCACGGCGGATTCCTTCATGCCATGACATCAAGAAGTGTGTAAATTGAACCGTGATATAACTTAATTACTCTATATAAAACAGCTGTAAACTCAAATCAATCGAGTTGTGTTCACAGCAAAGTCTAGTTTCAAGACAACATCGTGTATACATAGCTATGCAAACCAAAACGAGACTGGCCAGTTGAGCAGGTTGAGCAATGCTTTCACTTTTCGGACGGAAGGGGTGAAATCTTCATCAATAAATCCGGCTGTAATTTGTTCTGTAAAGACGACTATTAACGCCTCTGTAGCAGTCGACTTTATCAAATATCAGAGAAAATAAATTTATTTCTCTTTATTTTCCCACGTTGTTTTTTATTTAATTCTGCCAAATAGCAATTTGAATTTTGAAGATTTGTTTTGCATATTTGTTAATGTTTTCAACACAGACGCCTATACAATATCATATAAGGTAATCGGTAATAATATAAGTACTAATAAGTAAAGGTTTAACTCTAGAAGAAAAGAGGCATTTAGAACTCGGTAATTCATGTGATCGGATATACTTATACAAAAGTCCACGTATCGATACGGTCTTATTAGTGTTGGTACGTTAGACAAAACTTTGAATTCGTATTGATATGTGAAATAAACCCTTATAGTCGTATTGATGCGCTACATTAAACTTTATATTGACTCAAAGGGAAACTTAATATCCTCCAACAATTGGGATAGCGGACACACCGACAGGTTTGTTTTTATTGGTTGTATAATGTGTCATCCTTTAACCTTTTTTTGCTTATAAATACAAACGACTTTTTGGCATCCTTTAACCTGTTTTTGCTTATAAATACAAACGACTTTTTCGGCATTCTGTAGCAGACGACTCTGTTTGGACAAGTTGTTTGCCGTACAAAAAGCGTGAAATGTGTCACTTTCTTACAATTTTCTTTTCCACTCAGTATGAAAAGTGTATTTTCAGTTTTATCAAGAATTTAGATTATGTTTTTCGACTAATGTGTTTGAAGCAGACTGCTCCAAATTTCCCAGTGTAGTCTGAAGCTTAGTTTCTTTAATAAAGACAAAACTACATATTAATGCGAAACCAAGTTACACGTTTCTTTAACTCTTTCAGCGCCACAGGCAAAATCGAGGTTTTTTTGCAAACAATGCAGATTCAGGTGAGTCAGCTCGTAACGAGTTGTCTCACCTGAAATCAGCATTGTTTGCCTTTAAGTTACCAAAATAGTCCAAAACTTTTCATAAATTGAGAAATGGACACACCCGATTTTGAACATGGAAGAGTCTACTTTAAACAATTCGGCGCTGATAAAGTTAAGAGCTATCTACTCTGAAAACAAGGGTGGATTTATATAACATCTAAAAAAAATGGAAGAATACAGTTGGAAAACAATGAGAAAATGGGAGTATTTGCTCGTTTTGAGTAATGTATACGCTGTTGTCGAAAGTAATCTACTACAGATGCAGCCAAGATTGCTTGTTTCAGAGAAAGGGTTTCAATCTTTTCCCGCATGCAAACGCTCTCTGACGCATCGACTTTTGAAAACATTGTGGTAAAAGGAAAAAATGCTTAATTATTAGCAATTTCTACTTTTTCCACAATGTTTTCAACTATATTCAACAATTGAACTTTAATTGATAAACGTTTTCAATTTTGATGCCAGGATGTTTTCAAAGTCGAATGCTGCAGGTTTGTTTTATGTGTGAAATGTTTAAGATATCAATGTTCAAATTCCGAAGTACAATATTGATTTTAAACTTATTGATTATTGATGTAAGAAAAGTTGGCATTGAAGTTTGTGTTTTAACACAGTGCTGCGTGCTGTGACAGAAAATCGATCAATATTTGTTCGATGGATTAACGTGACTGACATTTGTTGCATGTATAGAAACATTGTAAGAAAAGGGGACTTAACAAAGTGAGTGCGAAGACACTGTTTGAGTTGAAAAGATGAATAAGATAGAATTCAACATGGATACAGATTTAAAGGTGAATTTTGCAAATTCTTTTTTCTGTGAGAATCGATGGACTTTAACCCTTTCCCTCGGGAAGACGCTTTCAAACACCTCTGTAGCAGAATAATTTTGTAAACATTATGACAAGAAATGACATTGCTCATAATGAGCAATCTCTCCTTTTGACACAATGACCTTGGGACTCAAATTCTTCTGCTCTAGACAACTTAAGAAGACATTTTATAGAATGGAGAAAACACAAGATTGATTTCAACTCCTAGACTAATGTATGGAAACTTTCTATAAATGCAATTATAATTATTGAATAGAAATGAAAGCATTGCTGCAGAATCAGACTTCAACTCTTTATCAAAGTATACATCCAATTTTCCAGGTATTCTAATGTTTAAAATTGTTTTTTTAACTGGTCGTCTGCTGCAGATGTGTTGTATGTGGGAAAGGGTTAATCGATTACGTAGAGGTCGTTGTAAGGTCGAACTATAGTTCCACTGAGTGAGGATCGAAAGTGATATGTATACGAATGATTCTGCAACGGGTAAACCCTTTCCCTGATACGCCAATTCTGCAGCAGACGACTTTGAACATGTTTTGTCAAAAAAATAGAGAATCTCTATAATTGAATGGATAACCTATGACTAAAAGTGGAAAAACATTGTGGCAAAAGGAGAAATTGCTCGTTTTGAGCAATTTCTTCTTTTGTCACTTTGTTTTCAAAAACTGTTAATTGCAGAGGCGTCAGAAAGCGTCTATATGAGGGAAGGGGTTAATATTAATATTTCGTGTTCACAAACGGAAATATATCTCGATTGTCTAATCTTATCTTATCTGGCACATAAATAGGGAATACGAATATTATGTTGCAGTAGCGATACATGTTTTAGTATTGTACTACGTGTGGCTTTGACAATTAATATCTAGGGACAACGAAGGTCGCGAGAGAGTAGACATATTGTCAACGCTCCGAGTAGACAATACTAAAACCTGTATCGGTACTGCAACATCATTTTCCTTTTATTATATACAATGTATTACCTTTAAGATATAATAAAGAAAAGGTATACTTTCGATGTTTTCAATAACGAAATAACCCAATTTACACATGAAGTATAATTTATGATTGGCGTGTGAGCCACACCCAACTACTTAATTTTGAATAACGTAAAAGCATATTTCAATGACGTCACATCATGTTTCAGCGACGTACCATTAACATATTTGGTACAGTATTTTACCAATCTGACTAAAGTACACGATCTGACCAAATGTGCGTAGCGTTAATAGGAGATGATTTTAATGATATTGAGTATTTTACACGTCGTGTTTGAACTTCGCATTGCCATTATACATGTATTCGCGTCGGAAAATGTGCTGGTTTATAATCAGTAGACTTATCACAATATTAAAGATATTTTAAAATTATCAGCTCAGCGAATTTGATTTAAACCCATTACTGATACAGACGACATTTGGTAACATTGTGGGAAACAAGCCAACACTTAGCAAATAGCATGTGCTTCTGCGAGTTCTATGTTATTTTCAACTCATTTATTGTCCAAGTTCTTGCAATTTATACTTACCACCTATCTGCTTCTTGGATACACAACTAGTATCCACGCTTAGAGTGTGTGGAGATATCAAACGTTGACTGTGATGCCTTCAATATACTTTATTTAACGACGGTAACACAATAAACAATCAAACACGTGACCTTTCGATCATAAAACAGGTGTATATCTCTCGTGATATGAGCGTTAATGATATAAACTTTTCAATAATCCAAAATAGAAAAAAAACATATAATCCTTGGTGCTCAGGGTTGTGGAGTAAGCATTGTGGCTGACTAGCAGGGATCAGGTTAAATGGACCAGTAGTACTGGTAACTTACCCGAAAAAAGCCGTGTTAAACACATACAAGAGAAAGGTGCAAAAATCAAAATTGGTAAAAATTTAGAAATACTTGAAGGTGTATAATGTTTAGGTCGTTATTTTCGTTCATTACATTGAATCACTTTTTAAAATATGACTTCTATCATTTCCCACATTCAACAAATCTGCAGCAGTTGACTCGAAAAACATGAACATAAAAACATGGAAAAATCCCGAAACTGTATTCATAAAATAAACCTGAAAATATCTAGCAAAAGTAGAAATTGCTAATTTTGAGCAAAATGTCCTCTTTAGCAACAAAGTTTTCAACAGCCGTATGCTACAGATGAGTCAAAACTATGTTTATATGTGGGAAAGGGTTCACTCGGTTCTCTCAGTAAAATATATCGGAGTAACGTCAGTCGAAAAGGGTTTGGTTGTATATCTCCTTTATTCGCCATTACATACAGGGGTGTCGACGTTCGTTTGGGGTACAATTCAAGCTTTTCGTTAGATGTTTCATATGCGGCTTTTCAAAACGAAGGCGAGTTGTGAAGGCTAGGGTGAGTCCGTCCTTAAGCACAAACTCAGCAGAGTCTTCACTGCTCGCCGCATATTACAAGAACCCCAGTTAGCACGTTGCGACTCATCTCGATCTAAAGCATAAACAAACAATTACCGCATGTTCAAGTGTTTGAAATCTTACAATTTACAAAAGAAGGTAGACTAGTCAACACTTTCCAACATGTACACAAACGATTTCTAACGCCTTTTGCAGCAGACGTCTGCTCCTGATGAGCAATTTCTCCATTTGCCACAATGTGTTCAACTCTATTCAATAACTATACTTTCATTTCAAGATATTTGCCATATTTTTGTGGGTATGTTCTCAAAGTCATCTGCTGCAGATATATCGTATGTTGAAAAGAGTTAACATTTTCCCTTATTATTCTGGTGTTGACACTTTTTAACATGTTAAGACTTTTCTCCACAATGTTTTACCAAACCTGGTCACAGAGAATCGAGATTTAACTGTACAATACATTTCAAGATCTATTAATAGCTTGTCTAATCCTCGTAAAGTTCGACACACCACTTTACAATGGTCGTCCGCTGAAGTCGTTTACTACGAGAGCTAACAATGCCAGGGGCGTAGCTTTGCAATAATCAATGTGTAGGCCGTCTCGTGAGAAAATCAACATTGTTGACTCTGCGTAAAGTATCGACCCGGATCAGCCTAAGCATGCCACATAGGCCTACCCGGATAGACACTTTTCGCCTCCTGTGGATTGTCTGTTTCAGGAATCACTACTCTATACATATATCCCCCTAAGACGGAATGTGTCGCCTATCGCCGCAGCTGCATTTTAGGTTATTTTCCTTAAGGGAGCTACATCCCTGAATCCAGGGATCGTAGGCTCGAATCCCGGCTCAGCCATTCATTCTTTCCCGTGATTGACAAAAGGCATTCGTCTTCCATCAATGCGCTAACTGTTTATATGGGAAAAAACAGCCAGTTGTTTTGAAAGACTGTGTTGTGAGAAAAAAACATGAAACACATCAGTATGTGAACTGGTAGCCGTAGCCAGTATTCTGGAACGAATGTTGTGTGGAATATTAGTGCAAGAAAACTTGGTAAACATGTTAGGTGAACTGGCCCGTCGTAATGTAACTAAAATACCGTTGAAATCTGCATTAAAACCCAAATCAATCAATTCTACAATGTCCGCAGTATAGGACTTCTAAGTCAGATACGGATTTAAGAATATGAAAAACGCGCCCATTCAATAGAGCCTTGAATTTAGATTTTCTAAAATCTTACCTGTCTCGCCAAATGGCTATTATGGCCGTATGTCGTAGGTAAACAAACCCAGAAACTGACCAAACTGTTGCCTTTTGCTCTCCATCTTTTATATTGTTCAGGTTATTTTGTTGTTAACTTGTTATTTGTGTGTGGGAGGAGGGCTTTTCGTTGCTATTTTTTAGAGGCACGGCAGAGCGGATTGGGGTCAAAATTATTTTTTATCATTTAAGACTTTAGTTTAATCATTCCTCTCTATCAACTTGATAAACTATTGAACAAATTAACCGCACTAGACACCTTTTGATACTTTCTGTATGCACAAACAATGGCTTTTTGTTACTTTTCCTATAAACTACTTATAATTATATTCATGAATGGTTTATAAATGTTTAGAAGATTTAATCGTCTGTAAAACTAAAATTATGCAGCGGATTAGAGTATAATAAAAAATAAATGGTTGGATTTATACTTGTAATAAAATTATTTGGTTGTACCCTTTCGGTCAACTCTCCCTTTTGTCTCTCTTGACCTCCTGTACTATCTTATGTGTGTCTTCTTCTTCTTCTTCTTCTTCTTCTTCTTCTTCTTCTTCTTCTTCTTCTTCTTCTTCTTCTTCTTCTTCTTCTTCCTTTTCTTCTTCTTCTTCCTTTTCTTCTTCTTCCTCTTCCTCTTCTTCTTCTTCTTCTTCTTCTTCTTCTTCTTCTTCTTCTTCTTCTTCTTCTTCTTCTTCTTCTTCTTCTTCTTCTTCTTCTTCTTCTTCTTCTTCTTCTTCTTCTTCTTCTTCTTCTTCTTCTTCTTCTTCTTCTTCTTCTTCTTCTTCTTCTTCTTCTTCTTCTTCTTCTTCTTCTTCTTCTTCTTCTTCTTCTTCTTCTTCTTCTTCTTCTTCTTCTTCTTCTTCTTCTTCTTCTTCTTCTTCTTCTTCTTCTTCTTCTTCTTCTTCTTCTTCTTCTTCTTCTTCTTCTTCTTCTTCTTCTTCTTAACAGCCGAGCGTAAACACATATGTATATATATTACCAGTAGGGGAGCTTAATCGTTGCACAAATGTGAAGTATTTTGACACATCTTTAGCAGCCCACTTTCGAAAACATTATGGCAAAAGCAGAAATTGCTCATCATGAGCAATTTCTTATCTTTTCCACTATGTGCTCAACTATTCAATAATTTAATTTCATTTATAAAAGAATATATATATATTTTTGCCTAGATGTGTTCAAAGTCGTGTGAGCGTGTAAATGGTATACGGGAAAGGGTTAATACTTTGTAACGGGATGAAGTTAATACGTCCCTTTCAAAAGGAGGTAATTGATATTTACTCCCTCCTTGATATAATAATGCTAATATAGCTCAATTATATTTAAGTCGCCAAACTATTTTTCGCTCATCGTAGTTTTGCCAAAAATGCTTTACAATTAAAGCCAAATGACCTCATGATAAAATCAGATATCTTTTATACGTATGTCGATCACTCTGACATACTATATGTTTGAAACGTATTGCTTCATTTTCAACACTATTTAGGTAGCTAATGTCTATAGTATAAGTCAATGTGGATAGTGCTGGATTTCAGAGGAATATTCTGACATTGGTCCCAAGTTCGAATTTTGCCAAAATTGTGGCAACCATTTGAATTTATTCAACATTCTCGTCATGTCTATTGTTAAGGTCTAATGAAATAAGCTCTCACCCCAGAAAACTCGAGCTCGAATCCCGAATTTGGACCAATGTCTTACCGACGATTGCCAAACAAGGATTGCAATAAAATGTGTTTCTGTGCTATCACTAAGCTAACAGGTAAATGACAGTTGTCTTGTGAAATCACAGTCAAGCACTTCCCTGTCTTTCGCAACTACACTATATAGTTTCCCAATTCCTGGTTTTCTGCAAAGATGACCATGCAAATAAAGACCACCTGCGAACAAAGACCAGTTTGTTGTCTTCCCATGGGCGGTCTTTGTACACAGAATACTCCGGTAAGACTGTGTATGCGAACAGTCTCAACATAGACTTCACTTCTCGCATACATGTATTTGTTAAACTCACACATAACACATAAGCCTCTGTGCAGGCGTAATAATAAGGTCTCAACATAGACTTCACTTCTCGCATATTTGTTAAACTCACCCAGATGTATATTTTGATAAAACTAGAAGAGTTTTCCTATTAGTTGTACGCCACTGTACCTTTATATGATCGCTTTACGGAGAGCCAATAAGGCCTTAAATCACCAGTCGTTGCTCATATGTTACTATTACACAGCAATATTTCATTTTTACATTAGGTCAATATAAGACAATGTCCCCACGAAGGTTTGGATAATTATATTATAATGACTTTTACCAGTCAATTGCATAATTGTAATCTTTCAAAATGTTCGCATGGCCAACTCTTCTCAGATATCGCAGAGATTAACACTTATTCTGATCTTGAATTTGTATGGTTGAAAAGTCAAGAAAGCGTTGAAGGGTCGGTTTTTGCATGTCGTAGTTCGTAAATCATACAGTTCCCAACTCACAATGGAGATCGTTATCTTACGTAATCTTGAGTTTAAATGCCCAACACAATAATGATAACAATCAGAGGTACTCAAAAGGTTCTTTTTATTTAAGTTGGGAAAATATGCGTGAAAAACAGGTTATTGATTAGTGCAGTATTTGGGTCAAGTCGCACGAAAATCGAACTTTGGGATTTTGTGAACGACGAAGATCCAGATCAGGTTGTACCTCCGCGCAATCTGATCTCAAAACTCTTCTCTGTTCGCCAGTATGACGTCCACATATCCTATGATTGATTGACTTATTGATTGATTTGGATTTAACGCCGTTTTCAACTATTTTTCTGTCATATCACTGCTACCAGTTCACCTACGAAAGTGTTACCTTGTGTTCTCACATCAGTTCACCTACGAAAGTGTTACCTTGTGTTCTCATATCAGTTCACCTACGAAAGTGCTACCTTGTGTTCTCACATCAGTTCACCTACGAAAGTGCTACCTTGTGTTCTCATATCAGTTCACCTACGAAAGTGCTACCTTGTGTTCTCACATCAGTTCACCTACGAAAGTGCTACCTTGTGTTCTCATATCAGTTCACCTACGAAAGTGCTACCTTGTGTTCTCATATCAGTTCACCTACGAAAGTGCTACCTTGTGTTCTCACATCAGTTCACCTACGAAAGTGCTACCTTGTGTTCTCATATCAGTTCACCTACGAAAGTGCTACCTTGTGTTCTCATATCAGTTCACCTACGAAAGTGCTACCTTGTGTTCTCATATCAGTTCACCTACGAAAGTGCTACCTTGTGTTCTCATATCAGTTCACCTACGAAAGTGCTACCTTGTGTTCTCATATCAGTTCACCTACGAAAGTGCTACCTTGTGTTCTCATATCAGTTCACCTACGAAAGTGCTACCTTGTGTTCTCATATCAGTTCACCTACGAAAGTGCTACCTTGTGTTCTCATATCAGTTCACCTACGAAAGTGCTACCTTGTGTTCTCATATCAGTTCACCTACGAAAGTGCTACCTTGTGTTCTCATATCAGTTCACCTACGAAAGTGCTACCTTGTGTTCTCATATCAGTTCACCTACGAAAGTGCTACCTTGTGTTCTCATATCAGTTCACCTACGAAAGTGCTACCTTGTGTTCTCATATCAGTTCACCTACGAAAGTGCTACCTTGTGTTCTCATATCAGTTCACCTACGAAAGTGCTACCTTGTGTTCTCATATCAGTTCACCTACGAAAGTGCTACCTTGTGTTCTCATATCAGTTCACCTACGAAAGTGCTACCTTGTGTTCTCATATCAGTTCACCTACGAAAGTGCTACCTTGTGTTCTCATATCAGTTCACCTACGAAAGTGCTACCTTGTGTTCTCATATCAGTTCACCTACGAAAGTGCTACCTTGTGTTCTCATATCAGTTCACCTACGAAAGTGCTACCTTGTGTTCTCATATCAGTTCACCTACGAAAGTGCTACCTTGTGTTCTCATATCAGTTCACCACACAACAGTCTTTACAAGCAACTGGCTTGTTTTCCCATTTAGACTGAATGGCCCATCGGTGTTAGAGGTTTGGATTTGTCAAACCTCTGAAAGAAAAATGGCCGAGGCGGGGTTCGAACTCAGACCCCCTGGATTGACAGCCGCGTTGCAACCGACTGAGCTAGCGGGTTCGGCTTCAAACATATTGGAAGTCTCACGAAAAACGACTATAAATGATTAAACGCCGCCTATGTAAATATGAACATGCGCTTAAATCGTTCTTGCCTTTAATTTCAAAACATTCCGATGGTCGGTTTTCGTGTGACGTCAGATGTTTACAGACATTTGTTGACATACATTATAGTAACCAACATACTTGATGTTTCAGTATAAACTAACATGCTGCCATTTAAGTTACCGTGTCTGCCAAATGAATCACCTTTCCACCATTGGACTTTACTAAATGAAGAATCTAAGTTACGCAGATTCTGTAGAAGGGGTGCAGTAGTATAGCGTCGCCCTCTCGTATCAAAAGGTCCCGGGTTCGAATCCCGTGAGGAGCGGGTTCTACTCTAGGATTGTTCCACACAAACGGCGCAAGTACTGGTTAAGTCGCCAGATAGCAGACATCGAACGTGAATAATATAAGCTTAAAGCTTGTTTCGCAATCGATGTAAAATAAATAAGTCGCAACTAAACTAACTGTAATGGGTTAGAAAGATGGGATAGTTGGATCGACTTACGCAATACAGTGTGTTCTATATATATATATATATATACACAACGTCGAACCTTATCCATCTGAAGTATGCACATGATACATTACCCTAAACCCTTTCCCACATACAACAATTCTGCAGCAGTTGACTTTAATCAAATCAGTCAAAAATATGGTAGCTCTCTATAAATGGAAGAACACTTATTGAATACAGTTGGAAACATTGTGGTAAAAGGTGATATTGCTCACGATGAGCAGTTTCTCAATTTTCCATATTATTTTCAAATATCGTCTGCTACAAATGCGTCTGCAGGTGGGAAAGAGTAAATATGCTCATTCTTTATCCAACAGAACACATCTGTAAGTTATCATCGATACATGGCCTTGATAACAATGGATTGTCATTTAAACCTTTCCCATATACAACACATTTGCAGCAGACGACTTTGAAAACATCTTTGCGAAAAATATGAAAATTCTCTGTAAATGAAAGCATAATCATTGAAAAGAGCTTAAAACATTTTGGTAAAAAGAGAAATTGATCATTGTGTGCGCTTTCGGCTTGTGTCACAGTGTATTCATATTCGTCTGTTGCAGGGGGCGTCAAAGTGTGTCTATTGACGGAAAGGTGGTTAATTGTTGACTTAATTTGTGCAGGTGTATGTATGCATGAGGCAGCTAATGGTTAGTGCTGATACATGAGAAGCAAACAATGTAGACCAAGCTTGCTTATATAGCACACATATGCAGGCTCGTGGTCTACAATTTTGAAGCGTCAATTGAAGTCTTTTAAAGAACAACGTCGTTTGAAGTTCAGTTAATTAGACAAAGGGTTTACCTTTATATAAACTAGTTTTGACATCACTTCTGTGGTATGTTTTCGAGGATTTTCTTAACCCTTTCCCACATACAACAAATCTGCAGCAGACGACGTTGATAACATAGTGTCTAAACCCTGAACAAATGCATGAAAGATAGCTTAATTGTTAAACAAAGTTGAAAACATTGTGGTCGAAGGAGAAATTGGTCATCAAGAGCAATTTCACCTTTTGACACAATGTTTTCAAACGTCATCTGCTGCTATTGCGTCAAAATGCGTCTGCAAGTGGGAAAGGGTTAATATGATCTATAATATAATCCCTGTTCACACACAATGTTTGTTATCTATCGAATCGTTCTATTTACAATCAACGACACTTTCCAATTTTTATTTATAATTTTGAATCTTTTGAGGAGTTTAACATATCATATTGGGTAAAGGGTTATACGAGGACAACCTCGGGTACCGGTTTATAGTTAAACTATACCGGGTCTTTTTGTTCCATGTATGAGTATACTACATCGTATTGTAACAGTTTTTTACAGTTCTTACTGTTTATAACGACTCTTTCTTTCAACTCTTTCACTGCCGAATTGCTCAAAGTCGACTCTTCCATTCTGAAATTGGACCACTCCATTCTTCGTATAATAAGAAAGTTCGTAAAATTTAATGTCTTAGTGGCAAACAATGCAGAGTTCATGAAAGACAGCTCATTATGAGCTGTCTAACCCGAATCTGCATTGTTTGCAAGAGCCTTTAATTGCGTTTGGCAGCGAAAGGGTTCATTTCGAAAATGATATTGATATCTTCCTGTTGCATGCATCTTTAGATTTAAATATTCAAAATAAAAAAATAGCAAATGAATAAAAAGAAAATATGGGGGAAAATGAAATTTAACAAAGAAAGACAGAAGGGACCAAAAATGTTTATTTTGAGCGATAGTCTTCGTTACAATGTTTTAAACAAGTTATTACTTTATTTTCGATGGTTTGATAAGAAACAACTGTGAAGTTTTGGTGCTTACTCAGTGACAATACATGAATATCTTTATCTTATAACCACAAACAACACAGACAGTCTCTGTGGTGTTACGTTTAGAGCGCCCACCTCGAGTGAGGGATACAGGGTTCGATCCGAAAGGTTTTATAAATGGTGTACATGCTTTGACTTCCTTAGTGGGATATCAATACCTGTCATTTGTATGTTTACTGTTTATTATTTTCCAATTGTATGGCTAAAGATAAAACAAAGGAAGGTGTTTGTCTGTTCTGTTCTGTTCTTACTGATTCGCTGATATCGGGATAAGCTAAAAGCAGTACTAGTACTTTATACAGGACAAAACGTGATATAAATCATTCTGTTGAAAGCGGTCTAAAACAACACACAATTGATTGATTGAATGATTGGAGTATTTCGCCGAAAATCTAAAATTTGTCAGTTATATCACGGCGTTTCCTGGGTAAGTTACCAGAACTACTGGTCCATTTACCCTTACCTCAGCCAGTCAGTCGCAATGCTAACCAGGTAACATTGAATGCTAATGAAGGCATCCGTTACTACCATTTTTAAGGTCTTAGTATTCAACTGAAAGTCCTGTACATGTAATAAACTATAATGAAAGTATGTCTATTTTCTCATTGTAGGAGGTCTGTGAGAGAATCAAGATGATCAACCTAGACGATCTCGATGATGATGTCATTCTATGCAACATCTGCAACAACGAGTACGATGAACACCAAAGGTCTCCAAAACTATTGCCGTGTTTACACACGCTGTGTAAAGACTGCACCTTAAACGGCATACGTGGGTCCTTACTAACATGCTCTATATGCCAAGAGGAACACCAGCTGCCGAACGATCTGGAACTGTTGAAGGACAGCACGATGAGCAATATGATGGATATGATAAAAATACAGAGAAAGTCGTCCAGTATCAAATGCTCCGATTGTCCCGACAACAACCGTGGCGAGTTTTTTTGCAAAGACTGCTATGTCTTCCTATGTAAAGAATGTACCAGTGCTCATAGACGTACGCAGGTTACTCGTCGCCATGTTGTTTTGACCATCGAGGAATTTAAGACTTCCGGTATTGAAAATTTTAGCCGGAAGGAAATGTGTTCCGCCGTTGGGCACGAAGACCAGCCATATTCTTTTTACTGCGAAAACGAAGAATGCCAAAAACCAGTCTGTACTCAGTGTGTTGTGGGAGACCACAGTCAAGCCAATGGACACGCCATTAGAAATCTTACTGAAATATACGAAGAAAATAAACACGCGTTTGAACGAAAAATAGGAGAATTATTGAACAAGATTTCCGATGTTAGTTCAAATTCCAAAGGTTTGGAATCGGAAACCAAAAACATTGAAAACAAACAAACAGATATGGTAAGTGAAATTGATAAAGTCTTTGATGCTCTGGAAATCTTACTTAAAGACAGGAGGGAGAAGTTGAAGCAGCGAGTGGATGTGATCTGTCAACAAAGACTAGCTGACATTACGGGACAGTTAGAAATGTTACAGAAATCCAAGTCGGAAATGGAAAACTCTTGTAACTATTCAACCAGAATGTTAGTGTTCACGAACAAACCGGAGTTTCTGCAGTTAAAACCAACAGTCATAACAAAACTAGATCGACTAATAGATTCCGACCACGTGACTAAGTCTTTAAAACCCGTAGAACTGAGTTTTAATGCTGGGATTGACCAAGCAAGGCTGGAGGATATTGTGAACAACATTGGGGAGATCACAACTAACATATACGGTGATATGAATGATGGTAATAACGTGAATGGACGACAAGACGATGATCTGGAAATAAAGGTGGGTGGATGTGTTTTCGACAAATATAGAAATTATATTTTGCTAGCGTTTCCATATCTACATACATGTGTTATTTGACAATAATAAGACAGACCCTGATCGTGTGCGAAGATGTGTCTGTGCGTGTTATTGCCAGCATGAATTTTGATCAGTTTTGTGATTGATTGAAAAATGGTGTGTGTCGTAAATGTATACATACATACAAAGGTCAAGGTCAGGTCAATAATGCCGCATATAACATGTAGTATAATCATATTTAAAACATTTTTCTTTACTCATAATTTCACATTTTTTCACTAATAGTTATTTCATTTTTAGAGCATTTTCATATTTTTGTCTAGATGATTTCAAAGTCGTCTGCTGCAGATTTGTCGTAAACGGGAAAGGATAAACTAGTTAAAGCAATGTTTTTACGCACATTTAAATGCATAAATTTAAGCACTACAAAATGAGTTATCCAAAGAAATGATACTGTCGTAAAATTAAATATTTTCAATAAATAAACGTTTCCTTATAGATCTTTTCCATGTTTGCGGATGTTAAATTGTTGTATACATTTGGGCTTATAAAAGTATTATGTCCACTAGCTAATTATGCTTCGTGCATTAAATTCCCATGTGTAATTACGTGAACTTTATTGACAAAACGCCTATGGTTGATATACACTTAGATAGACCCTTCTAATCCAAAGACAATAATGAATGGAAATTCTCCCGGAGATTTATAGTTGTTTCAAAAGTTGACTGGCGATAACTCGAACATACGATAACTCGAAAATGTGATAATTCGAACATGCGATAACTCAAACATGCAATAACTCGAACATGTGATAACTCGAATATGTAATAATTCGAACATGCGATAACTCGAACATGTGATAACTCGAATATGTTATAACTCGAACATGTGATAATTCGAGCATGCGATAACTTGAACATGCGATAACTTGAACATGTGATAACTCGAACATGTGATGCGTCGAATATGCGATAACACGAACCTGGAATAACACGAGTACATAGCTTAAATAGAACTTTTGAAAACATCGAAGCATCTGATGTATTGCTTTATTCAGATCACTGGCATGCTTTTCAAAATAAAATGCGTTACGAAGCTGACACTGTATGAATGAATTAAGTAGGTACCCCAGCGATCAATCGAACATGACGGTTACTAGATGAATGCTTGGGTCACTTTCAACCGAGTTGTCAGCAGGCCATTACATTTTAGGTATTTACTTTTAGTTTTAAATGTCTTCTCTTACAGCTGCCATATCGGGGTCCACCCATCAACCCGCCGGGTATATATACGACGAACAAGTTCGCGAGTACGAGACCGAACAAACTGTTCAAACCTCCCAATGCTAGAGTTGAACCATTGAAACTTGATTGCATCACCAACGAAGGGAACAATACACCCGTTAGAGGTAACAATGCTAAGGTTCCCTGCATGCACTTCAGGTGGAAATACACGTACATGTTCTAGCTTTGTGCTGTTTACTGCAGAGCTCTAAAAAAGGAGCGTTTTTCAATCTCTGAAATTCGTATTTGACATCCAAAACCTATGTTGTGGGTATTCAAAAGAATCGTCTCAGTTCGTCTGACTGAGACGATTCTTTTGATTTCCCACAACATCGGTTTTATGAGTGCTTAGGGAGATCTCTTGTAAGAATGACTTATTTACTCCTCCTTATCTAGTCCTCTGGGTTAAGTGAGGTTTTTATATAAGGACGTTCTCATTGGTTTACTATATTAAATGTTCTTCATAACGTTAGCGACAAAGTTATTTATTGTGGTAATGACAAAAGTAGGTCAGAGTTATGGCAGTTTTCCCTGTCAAACTTATACAAAACAATTAAATAATAAATTACGTGGATCGGTGCCAACAAAATTGGATTTTAAATTGGCTGTATGTTTGTGTATTTTAATTATCAGTTGCAGTATATATGTCTAGGGTCACTGATCACTGAAACTAGGCAGCTTTTTAGAAAGTCGTCGAGTCCCGGTAGCTCAGTCGGTAACGACGCGGGCTGTCAATGCAGAGGTTGTGAGTTCGAATCCCGGCTCGGCCAACTTTCTTTCCGACGTTTGACAAAAGTCATTGCGACATGCGTTTTTCGTCTTCTACCAATGGGCTAAGTCTATGTGGAAAAGCAGCCAGTTTCTTGGGAAGATTGTTTTGTGGAGTACTAGTGTGAGAAAACCAGGAAACACATGAGTAGGTGAACTGGCCGCCGTGATATGACTGAGAAATTGTTAAAAACGGCGTTAAACCCCAATCAATCAATTTTGAGAAAGTCCAGGATAAGCTTACTATTTTGAGTAACGATAAAAAGCCTTGTATTTACATTACGGTAAACTATTCTAGGTGTTAAGACATCCCCTTCTGAAGAAAACACACTCGGTCGACCTTTAAGCTTGAAGTCACCAGTCATCAATACAAGCAAGCAAACAACGTCTTTAGGAGATTTTCTAAGTAAGTATATGTTATCTACGTTAACCCTTTCCCTCAAATAGACGATTTCTGACGCCTCTGCAGCAGACGGCTTTTCGGAATCATGACGAATCAAAACGAGCAATTTCTCCTTTTGTAACCATGTTTTCAACTCTATTCAATTATTGTTCTTTCATTTAAAGTGATTTTCTGTGCTTTGGCCTAGACGTTTTCAAAGTCGTCTACTGCAGATTTGTTGTATGTGGGAAAGGGTTAAACCCTTAGTCTGCTGAAATGATGTGGTTGTTTTTATCTAGAATTCTAGAACTGTGTCCCAAGAGGGCTTATATTGTAACCCTCTTGCCCTGACATTGGCGTTGACGTCGCTCGAGTAGTTTTCTGTTTACAATATCTATGCGTCGAACTTCAACACGTCGATCATCTCTGATTTGAAGATTGTTATGCTCAAAACCACAAATAAATTCAAAAGACATTTCTATTAATTAAAACAGTTTCTATGTCTATGTTGTATGCAGTAAGTTTCTAAATGAAATAAAATTAACTTCACATTGACTCTTATCATGTTTCGTTACCCTTAACGCACCACTTTTCATGTTTTCTTTATACTTTCAACATCTTTGAACATATTAAGGTTTTTTCATGTGAACCCGTCCTTCTGTACTCTGAGTATTTTGATTAAAACCGGCTTTGAGAAGTCTTTGTAATTGTCACGCCGAGTAATTTTCACAAGTTCACCGAGGAAATTGTTTATTTATTATGGCTGTTCATATACTGATTACATGTATTCATAAATGCAGCGCACACTATATGGACACAGATTAGACGACACATATATGCAAGCCGATAGTGGCCTACATTAATCGAACATCTTACTTTAAGTTGCGTTTACCAATTTACGGTATAACCTTAAGGCTTATTATATAGACCCCTCTTACAGACAACCTCCAGGTACAAACAAGGGAGATTATACGAGAAAAGCGATACGAATGGATGAAAGGTGACATCCCTGCTTATTTCCCTTTATAGAGCTTCAATATCGTACATATATCAATGTGTAGGCTGTAGTTAAATATTCACTTTTATTACAGTTTGTAGATATCTTTTAGTATGCTTAAAACCTATTGATATAAACATATACTACAATAATTGTATATCAATATTTTATGACAAGTTTCACTCTTTCCTACGGAAACACAAAAGTGACATATTGTTTACAATGTTATTTATATTCGTATATAATTCTCCATTCTCAATTTTTCCTATTCAAATCTCTACTCACCAAACATATTTTATGACAAGTTTCACTATTTCCTACGGAAACACAAAAGTGACATATTGTTTACAATTTTATTTATATTCGTATATAATTCTCCATTCTCAATTCTTACTATTCAAATCTCTACTCACTAAACATATTAAAACTTTGTCTATTTTTGTTTTGTGGAATGAAGCTACCACATTCATTTTTTGGGGAACATAAAACCGGTGTTTTGCGTCAAACGTCTGTTTAAGGGAACAAAAGGCAAGTTTGATTATCTCATGTATCACATTTGTGCTTCCGTATTGTCAGTTCACTGTGTAGACTCTTTTCACGCAATAGTTTCTTAGAATGTTTTCATGAAATTCGAATACTGGTAAACCCATTCACTGCTGAAATCGACTTTCGTGTAGCTTTTGTCACCATTAAGAGCCAAGGTCCGCCGACGCGTCAGCGCAGTATAACCAGTCTTCATATTGTTTGCTCAACATAACAATCAAGGGCGTAGCTCCCTTTAGGCACTGTAGGCACGTGCCTACACATTTTTTTTTCAAAATGCCCCAAAATGCAACTTTGGCGATAGACATCTGCGTAATGTATCGACCAGATCAGCCTGCGCTGTCCGCGCAGACTGATCCGGTCGACACATTCCTGCTTAGGGGGATATATGTATAGAGTAGTTATTCCTGAAACTGAAAATCCACAGGAGGCGAAAAGTGTCTATCCGGGCAGGCCTGTGTGGCATGCTTAGGCTGATCCGGGTCGATACTTTACGCAGAGTCCACAATGTTGGTTTTCTCACGAGACGGTCTACACATTGATTATTGCAAAGCTACGCCCCTGACAATGTTGTCTTGATATTCTTAGAATTGGCTATGGACTTTTCAAAATGAATTTTACTGACAAATCCAGTTTGAAAATTAATCATTGTAATGGCAAGTAGGCTCATAAACTCTCTCCGAGCAATATATGATAAATCAGCCGTTCCACGGGAAAACCGACGTTATGAACACTGCGTAATGTATCGACCCAGATCAGCCTGCGCATTCCGCGCAGACTAATCCGGCCCGACACATTCCGTGTCAGGGGTATAAAGGTATAGACTAAAGATTCGCGAAACAAAAAATCCACAAGAGACGAAAAGTGTCTGTCCGGGTTAGTCTGCGCGGCATGCTTAGGCTGATCCGAATCGATACTTTACGCAGACTCAAAAATGTTGGTTTTCTCGTCGAACGGCTTTTAGTAATAGCTGACATCCTCCAACTGTATCATCTACCCTTCATTTTGTCAGGTTCTTCTATATAATAGGAGCCGCATCTAGCTATTTGGAGTCTTACTGACACTCCGGTTTGACATCATTTGAAGTTATATTGGCAGAAAACTAGTGAGGCTTCACTTCCAGTGGAACCTTTGTATAAAGACCAACCATGGGAACTCAACGAAATGGTCTTTGTTCGCAAGTGGTCTTTAATTACAGGGTCATTTATGCAGAAAATGAGTGATTGGGAAACTCAAAATGTGGTGAATCGCTTTTTAAATGGGGTCTTTACAACCGGCGGATGTTGACGACTCTCGTGAGACTTTGGGAATGCACAGGCTCACTTGTGCCTTCAATCTACGTAGATGCATCAAAATTCTAAATCGCATGCTGCGACTCAGATGTATATCATAGCCTTATATGTTAATAAGTGTATATGTATATATGGATATACCTTTATAGACCAAGAGTGTACGGCATGAATGTACATGTAGAACTTTGTGTATCAGTAGGTCTAAAAGTCATTTCAGGTAGAAGTATCTGCTTCAAAGGGATTATTTCCGTTTGTTTCGGGATTAACGTCTTTTTTTCCACACAGAGCTAGACATTACATGTCTTTGCCTTTCAGCCCTTTCCCCGCATATGACAATCAAACAACAGACGCCTTCGAAAGCATCTACACAAAACATTATGGAAACTATCCATAAATAAAAATTAAATTAAGTGCCTGTAGTTGAAAACATTGTGTCAAAAGTAGAAATTGCTAACCATTTAAATGTCTCTGCTGCATTTGCGGTTATAAGCTTCTACATGTGGTACAAGGTGAACTATCTACTTAAATAAAACCTTTATAGCTTAACACGCTTAAATGCGTTGAGCCTTCCCTTATGAATGTCTTCTTCTGTGTACCATAAGTTAAAAAGAAGCGAAAGAGAAAATCAACTAGATCTTTTCTTTATTTTTCATATAGATATTTCATAAAATTCTTAAGTATCGTTTCTATGCATAGTAGATAACATTTACAGGACAACTTGCTTATCGTCAACTCGACTCATTTGCTCATATAAAGATATTATAAAAAATCGAAAGCATCATTTTTAGGCATAATAGATCACATTTACAGAGAAACTTGCTCATCGTCAATAGATTTCCTTTTTCTCGTGAGATTTTGTTTTTACATTTATTTTCTTCAAAAATATTATGTTCAAAGCATACAAAATTCGCCTATTTCAGTGAAACGAATGATTTAACTGACGACGAGGTGAAAGCTTACCTACATACTTACACAAAAAAAAAGACATACCATGTAATGGTAACATTTTAGATAAAAGGGACGGTTTTTATTTCAGATGAGCTACAAACGAAGAGTAACTTGTTCTTAAAGAACAGAGCGGGTCAGTACGCGTGTACCCAGAATGCATTTATTTACCCATTTCACTCTTCCTATGTTTGATTGTGTTATCACTATGCATGCATTAAAGACCTGAGCCGTCCCGCGAGAAAACCATCATTGTGGATTCTGCGTAAAGTATCGACCCGGATCAGGCTAAGTATGCCGCGCAGGCTTACCCGGATAGACACGTTACGCCTCCTGTGGATTTTCTGTTTCAAGAATCATTACTCTATACCTCTATCCCCCTGAGATGGAATGTGTCGTCCCGGATCAGTCTGCGCGGACTGTGCAGGCTGATCTGGGTCGATACATTACGCAGAGGCCATAATGTTGGTTTTCTCGCAGGACGGCTCAATTATATGTTTTAAAGACGTGTGTGGAAATATACTATGTTCATAGGATCTTAAGTTAGTTTAAACTTGTTTGTTTTGCATCGAGTGCGAAACAAGCTTTCAGCTTATATTAATCAAGCTCGATGTCTGCTTCATGGAGACTTTTAAAACCAGTACTTGCGCCGTTTGTGCGGACAAATCCCGAAATTAGAATCCGTCTAAATGAGACCTACCAGATTTCATAGACTAAAGCCAGGATGTACATACACATTGTCTTTATCCGAGTATTTACTTTAAACTTAAAGAATAAGTTAGCGCCTAGATTTGTAAAGACATGTTTCGAAATAGAGTTCGATCACAGTCATCTAAAGTTACATTCATAAACACATAATGAAGTCTAAAAAAGATCTACCAGATTTCGTAAACTAAAGCCAGTCTGTACATACACATGGACTTATTCGAGTATTAACTTTAAAACTTAAAGAATTAGTTAAAGCCTAGATTTATAAAGGTATGTTTGGAAATAGAGTTCGATCACAGGCATCTAAAGTTACATTCATAAACATATAATGAAGTCTATGTATTTATGTGATTTATATGAATATGCAAGTTCCCACCTTCGGGTTACAGATAAATATGTTTTTAACCCGTAACCTCGTATAGACGCTTTCTGACGCCTCTGCAGCAGACCGCTTTTTGAAAACATGTCAACAAAAAGAGAAATTGCTCAAAACGAGCAATTTCTCCTTTTGTCAACATGTTTTCAACACTGTTCAATTGTTGTACTTTCATTTAAAGGGAGTTTTCAAAGTCGTCTGCTGCAGATTTGTTGTATGAGAAAAAGCATTAACGCACCATCATCTGTTAGATGGACTAACGTGTATATGTGGGATGGGAAGCAGTTGCCTGAGAAGAATGTTGTGTGGAGTACTGGTGTGAGAAAGCCGGGAAACACGTAAGGTGGGCTGGATGCCGTGATATAACTGAAATAACATGGAAAAAGCATCACTCCAATACATTCTAGTGTAATACCAGAAGCGCCGAACGGTTTTTCGCCGAAATGGCATTTGTTATAAGTTACAGTTGTGATGAGACACTGCGTATTCACAGGTTAGTTTGAGTCTTCACGTAAAGCCCATGTCACACAGCCCATGAGTATGCGCGCACTATACCACTCAGTCGGCCTATCAGTTAATCAATCGTTTTACTAAATATTTCATCAGGGGTTTTTGCTTCGTCATTTCGAAAATAATGCATATGATTTTATTGTGTGGCCTGTCTTTAAGCAGGGTGAAACTAAACGATCATTTTTCATCGTATGTCCTTCTGGCCGTTAAGCTGCGACTTAAGTTATATTCTATCTTAATTACGACAAATCAACCTAATGTTTTGTTAAAGTCTCATTCCTATAATGCAATTGTATTCCCTTAATTGAACGTAACTTATGAGAAAATCAACCGGCATTTACATCCTGTGATCTGCGAACACTCATAGTAGCCTTTATTTTGATAAATTGTTTTACTAATCGCATATTTCTTCGAACTTGTTAACCCATGTTTTTTTTTATTTACTGAAGATAAGGTCTCATTTCTAAAAGCAGGAAGTGTATAATCTCTATTGGTTTCGTGTTTTTAACCACTGCTCCTGAGGCAGACACCATTTATTGACAATGTATGCTAAAGTGAGCAGTTTCTCATAATCATGTTTGAGCGGCGCTGCGAAAATCAACCGTGAAATATTTACGACTAGTGTAGATTCAGATCAGCCAGCTCATCCTCGCAGTCTGATCTGGATCGGCAATTATCGTTAATTAGTTGTTTAGACCAAAACAGTCCGTTAAGTAGTATCCATTTGAATTCCTTAGAATGGTTGCGCGTTTTTCCCCACACGTGTAATAGTTACGCTTAAGTTGATTGATGCAGAACCTCTCTCAGAGAAGTGTTTAACCCTTTTCCACATACAACAAATCTGCAGCAGACGACTTAGAACACATTTAGGCAAACAAATATGGAAATTATCTACAAATTAAAGAACAATTAGTGAATAAAGTTAAAACAATGTGGCAAATGGAGAAAAGTTACCATCTTTAACATATTTCCTCTTTAGCCACACTGTTGGTAGCTCACTCGATTACGACGCTGGCTGAGAATCGGTGGGTTATTGGTTCGAACCCAAGGTCAGCTAACTTTCTATCCGACGTATGAAACGTCAAATCGACATGCGTCATTCGTCTTCTACCAATGGGGACTGACAGTTTATGTGAAAAAGGGCAGTTGCAAGCAAAGACTGTTGTGTAGAGTTATGGTGTGTGAAAGTCAGGGAACACACGGGTATGTGAACTGCCCGCCGTACTATGACTGATAAATCAATTTGCACACTGTTTTCAAAAGTCATTTGCTTCAGGTAATTCAGAAAACGTCTGTATTTAGGAAAGGGTTAAATGTATTTTATTATTTTTAAAACAGAAGGACGATCATTTCAACTGATTATTAGATGTCAAACATCGCCGGTTCAAGGTAGTACAGTGCAATATATGTCGCTTATGTATAAATATGTTACTGCTGTACGTTTTAACATTAAATGTATGATACTACTGGACATGCTGTTAATACTACTTGACATGCTGTTAACTGTAATTTTGATTGAATACATCAACAGTCAGCGTCTTTCGTTCAAGGCGACATTAATGTGAAAGTAACACGCGTTAAGTGTAACTCTAATATTCTTGTCTTTTCTTAATGTGCAAAATTGTTTTTGTTTTTTCCTTGTTCGAATTAATTAACAAAATAAAAACCCATTTATGGAAAAATATATATATATAAGGGAAAACACAGACGGTTATTTGTGCCTAGTAATCAGTTGAAATTATTCGCCTAAAGATGCATGCAACGATTTGTTGGTAATATGATTTTGTTTAACAGATAATGATTGTTTAATGCTTGCTCCTAAATTGTGTATGTATGATCTCTTCCCATTCTCTGCAGCTCTGATTGATGTAATTAAATTGAGGACACTTGCCATCTTGATGTACAAAGACATTATTTAAGTTAGACATACTTTCTCTTATGCCAATTCCAATAAATAGAAAATGTGTCAAAACCATTTAATATATTTAAACACGTGATTATTCCTTACCACATATAACGAATTTGCAGCATCCATTTTTGAAAACATCTGGGATAAAAAATATGAAAAATCTCTATTAATGAAATTGTTATTATTTTACAGATAAATAATTGTGGTATTATTCATTATGAGCACTTTCTAAACTTTTGCTACAATGATTTTAATGTCTTCTGCTTCAGATATTTTAGAATACGTCTGCAAGTTGGAAAGAGTTAAATTGAGAAGCTTACTTTTTTTTTAAATGAAATGTTTCTGACTTTTAAACCTTTAAAAATCATTAAATATGATTGGACAGGATTTTCTTATTTTAGAAATTGTAAGACTACATGTGACACATCAAACTATTTTCCAGAAACTTCTCGAAATCTTCTTTAACTAACTGCTTGATATAGAAAGTTCAGTGAGAATCGCATGCATGCACACGCTGTTCTAAATACATGAGAACGCCTGCATGTACACGCTGTTCTAAATACATTAAAACGCCTGCATGCACACGCTGTTCTAAATACATGAATCGCCTGCATGCACACGCTGTTCTTAATACATGAAAACGCCTGCATGCACACGCTGTTCTAAATACATGGATCGCCTGCATGCACACGCTGTTCTTAATACATGAAAACACATGCATGCACACGCTGTTATAAATACATGAAAACGCCTGCATTCACACGCTGTTCTAAATACATGAACACGCATGCATGCACACGCTGTTCTAAATACATGAAAACGCCTGTCAGAGATGTAGTAAGTTATCTCTTTTCAGTAACGTCACTCATGACGTCATCCTTTTTATTCAATAGAGTCCCAAGAAGCGTCGGAAGGCGACGACGGAGAGCGACAACTACCTAAGACTCCAACCTACGTCCCCTCGTCAGTGATCCTGACGAAAAGGTCCGTCGTATCACCATCTATGGCAGCCCCTGTTTTCGGACAGCCGAAAACGCCGACGACAAAGTCGAGCCCAACCACGCCCAAATACCCGGTGACAAGCCCGTCTTTCAACGGTGGAGTGAGCCCAACGACTCCAACGTATATGAACAACTGTAAGTACTTACATATCTTTGATTTTCGTTGACTCAATAGGTTCACGCTTATCCCGCTGAAGTTACTTTCACTCGTAGCAGCATCTCTTAGCTAACACGTTATAAGATGGTTATGGAAAAAAATACGCGTCTAAAGCATTTAGTCGTAAATAATTTACTTCTTTATCGTTTATAAGTTCAAAAGATATGTGTACATTAGAAAAACATATATGAGCCGTCCCTCGAGAAAACCAACATTATGCCCTCTGCGTAATGTATCGACCCAGATCAGCCTGCGCAGTACGCGCAGACTGATCCGGGCCGACACATTCCGTATCAGGGGGATAGAGGTTTAGAGTAAAGATTCATGAAACAGGAAATCCACAGGAGGGGAAAAGTGTCTGTCCGGGTTAGCCTGTGCGGCATGCTTAAGCTGATCCGGGGCGATACTTTACGCAGAGTCCACAGTGTTGGTTTTCTCGTGGGACGGCTCATATCCTATGCTTCTTTTATAATGTATGTCTAATTCTTAGTTGAATGTGTACCTTCAAACTGTAACAAGCTAAACAGATAATGTTAAAATTAGTCGACGCTGAAACGGGCGTATCAGGCAAACCCACGTCAAGTCACGCATCGTCACGCCGCTATTTATTATCGATAACAATCCATTCCCACTCCCATTCCATGAAATTGCATATACATACTCACAATCCCTTCCAGTTCACCCGTTCACAATCCCTTCCAGTTCACCTGTTTTCAATTCATTCCACTCAAGTCCGGATGTTTACAATTCATTGCATTTCATTTATTTTTACAAACCATTATATGCAATATCGTTTGTTTACAAACCATTATATTCAATATCGTTTGTTTACAAACCATTATATTCAATATCGTATGTCAACAACCATTATATTCAATATCGTTTGTTTACAAACCATTATATTCAATATCGTATGTCAACAACCATTATATTCAATATCGTATGTTTACAAACCATTATATTCAATATCGTATGTCAACAACCATTATATTCAATATGGTATATTTACAAACCATTATATTCAATATCGTATGTTTACTATCTATCCCTATCAGTTTTGCCTGTTCAAAATATATCATATTCCACTTCGTATATTTACAATCCATTCCATTAAATGTCGCAGGTTAACAATCATTCAGTCCATTTCTTCTCACTCCTTCCCATTACATGTTTACAATCCATTCCATTCGTCATGTTTACAATCTCTTCCATTCCATTTCTTTTGTTTACAATATATTCAATTCCATTTGGCATGTTTACAATCAATTCCATTCCATTCGTCATGTTTACAATCTATTCCATCATCATTATTTGAAGGTTCATGTGCTTTGCATAGGGGTAAGCTGATTATACTAGACTATAGTGCTGTTCTATTCACATACATTTATTTTTTGTATAAATTTAGACATATTTGAACCGCGTCTACGGATATGGAGGTCTTAATATGAGCCTTCGCGCGAGAAAACTAACATCTGCGTAATGTATACACCCAGATTAGGGTCGACACATTCCGTCTCAAGGATTAGAGGTAAAGAGTAATGATTCCAATTTTGGTTTTCTCGCGGGACGGCTCATATATCTGCATACAGTGAGTACTCATACGAGCCCGTACATCCACAGAGTCTCATCAGAGTCGTCAATCTCCTTCTACAAATACCTTAGTCCTAGATGCACCTTTAGACAAGACAAACTAGAAGTGTAGTCCCGCTAGTTTTACACCAATTCACATATACATAATGAATTACGCTCTTAAATATTTTTAAAGTATTACTTAACGCTTATTATCGCTGATGGAATTGAGGCCTGGTCGATTGTGTTATGCTTACCCAGGTACATGTACGGTATATAGATCAGCCAATAGTATGTGTTCGTATTATATTAGTTGGTACATGTATATATATTATATGTCATTAGTATACATCGTAAATAATATAGTTTTAACCCTTTCAGCGCCGAATTGTTTAAATTAGACTCTTCCATGTTCAAACTCGGACTACTCGATTTTAATGTTATAGGATTTTTGGAATATTTTTTATAACTCACAGCCAAACAATGCAGATTTCAGGTGAGACAGCTCGTTACGAGCTGACTCACCTGAATCTGTATTGTTTGCAAAAAAGCTTAATATTGCCTTTGGCGCTGAAAGAGTTAAGAGTCTTTGGATTACTCGTTAAGTTCTAATTTGGACTGGTTTTTATTGTTTCCTGAACAATAGGGTTATTATTATGTTCATACCTATAGATGTGCTAAATGTATGGCACACATATTGATTCCACAATAACACCATTAAAGTATAACCGTAACGTTTGTTTATAAAATAAGTAGGTTATTTACTGTGTTGTGCCATCAGAACGTGGTACAGGTATACAGGTTAACGTTTAAGTAATATTTCTGTCCATATACGGTATACTTAAAGGGTACCAAGAGTCAAAAAATAAAATTTGACTATCAAAAAATTAATGCTTAAATAATAACATAAGAACAAAAAACAAAAATTAAGAAATGTTTTTAAGTATGAAAAGATCAATTTTGTGCAATAAAATTACCCTTTCACGGAAATTGCCGAGTCCGAAAATTGAAAATAAACTGACTTCCGGTTTACCGTGATGACGTAGTGATGAGGACGACATTATTAATGTTAAACATATGTGGTGTATAGGTCAGATCGTCGCCTCGAGAGCCGTAACCCAGGGCTCGATTCTCAATCGGGAAATTTCGAAGACAAAGAAATAGCAATAGTGGCTTCCCTCCCTTTCACGCTCAGGGTTTCTATGATACCATGAAGACTGATGCGCTAGAGTCGGGATAAACTTACCCGACGTATTGGTAGTTTATCCCCCAAACGCCCCGGTTTAAACTGAAATTAGCGGCGCTCTCACAAAACTAACCGTAAGGTATTTGCGACCAGCGTACATTCAGATGAGGCCATGCGCCCGCATAGTCTGGTCTGTATGTGCAGTGTTCGCCAATTAGCCGTAGAAGCTGTTAAGAAACTTCTGTAAAGCTGTATACATTTGTATCCATAACATGAATGTCAGCCACGACGTATTCCACATGGTGTTATACTTACGTTAAAGTTGGTTTTCATGGAACACCGCTCCAGTACTGTTGACGTCGGTGGAAAATAACGGTCGACATGGGCGTAGCTTTGCAATAATCAATGTGTAGGCCGTCTCGTGAGAAAATCAACATTGTGGACTCTGCGTGGACCCGGATCAGTCTAAGCATGCCACACAGGCCTACCCGGATAGACACTTTTCGCATCCTGTGGATTGTCTGTTTCAGGAATCACTACTCTATAATCTATCCCCCTAAGACGGAATGTGGCGGCCGGATCAGTCTGCGCGGACAGCGCAGTCTGATCTGGTCGATACATTACGCAGATGTCTATCGCCGCAGCCTCATTTTGGGGCATTTTGAGAACAAATGTGTAGGCACGTGCTTACAGTGCCTAAAGGGAGCTACGCCCCTGGTCGATATAGAAGTAATTCAATTATAACCAACACCCATATCTTTAATCAAAATGCTATAACAAGTTGTTCCAATCATTCAAGATAAAAATGTGATGTCACCAATCAAGAGCCCGGATGTGGAGAAGTCATTCAGTAATTCATCCTCGATCATGAGAACACCGGGTTCGAATCTGGACCAGACAAACAAAGCGGTGACCTGGGGTAGTCGGACTGCAAACGGTCAACCCAAAAGCGTTCCGACTAAGCCCGATACTCTCGTACTGACCGAGAGTTCATGTAGGTGGAAACAAATATGGCGTCTAACGTGTGCACTTCATGTCTTGTTCTAATCTCCGTTGAAAGTCTTGCAAGCTTCTACTACCTCCTAATTAGCATCTTCGCATAAACTAATGAGAAAATAATTTCTTTGTTTCTTTTCATACTCATAGATACTAGAATCCAACCAATATATTTCTTTCTTTGACCTTTTCCCACTTGTAGACGCATTTAAACACATCTGCAGCAGACGACTTTTGAAAACATTGTTGCTAGAGGGAAATTGATCATGGTGAGCAATATCTCCTTTTGCCGCAACTTTGTTTTAATTTAACTAAATATTTACACTTTCATTTAGTTAATACCACGAAAGCTTGAGTTCCGAACTCACAAATCGTCAGGCATGTGTTAATACTTTACATGTATATTTAAGCCTTATTAAAGACTCATGCGTATTTGTCTTTGTATCATATATATGAGCCGTTCCACGAGAAAATCAACAGTATGGACTTTACTCTGCGTAAATGTATCGATCCGGATCATACCACGCAGGCTAACCCTGACAGACACTTTCCGCCTCCTGTAGGTTTTCTGTTTCAGGAATCATTACTCTATACCTCTATACATGTACCCCTGAGACTGATTGTGTCAACCTGGATTAGCCTGTGTTGACTGCGCAGGCTTATCTAGGACGATACATTACGCATAGTCCATAATGTTGGTTTTCTTTCGGAACGGCTCATATATAATTTAAAGTTATTTCATTAATTATGTTAGTATTTATGTGGACATTACAAAACAACTTATAATAATATACACAGGCCTACAGTTTACTTTCGTGTTGACTTTGCAACCAATGAAGATTCAGGCGAGACCTAGCGCAAAGTATCACTGAAACCTTCACTGTCTGTCTACCTGTTATACAGCGCTAGATACACATTTTTTAAAAACACAACAAGTGTAGCCCACTACTACGTTCACGGCAACTCAACTTGAAAAGTTACCAAACCGAAGAGTCAATCAACAGATGTGGCGCATGTGCAGTCCACCCTGTGTCTAAAGACCACTCATTGGAAGAGAACAATCTGGTCTTTATACACAGGTGATTTTTAATTACAGGGTCGTTTATGCAGAAAATGATTAACTGGAAAATTAAAAGTGCGGTTGCTATAGACAGTGCATTGCTAAACAAAGGTGGTCTTTAGTACATATATACGGACATATCTCTGAGAAAGGAGGTATTTATGCCACACAATACAATACAGATTCAGATCCCCAGCTACTGTGTATCTAGGGTGTTACTCATTTCGAGCCTTTTCCTCGACTAGTACTGGTTTGTTTACCCAGGGATCATGAATAAGTGAACTGTCGACGTGATATAACTGAAATAATGTTGAAAACCAACAAAACAAACAAACAAAACAAACATATTGTCACAATGTTTTCAAGCCTATTTTTAAAATATGTATATTTTGCTCCAGATTTGTGGTATGTAGGTAAAGAATAAAAACGTGGTCCATGGAACTAAAACATCCGTATCACGTACGTGGTACATAAAGCCAGATCATTAATTCTTAATCGTGCATTTCCAACGCAATTATGTTGCTTCAGTTAAGCGCTTTTAACTCTTATTATGTGTGTCGCCTGACTGAACACAGGGAATAGTGATCACTTCTACGATAATTGCCCGTATGTCTGTCACGCTGTCGTTAAGGCACCTATCGGAAGGCGACACATATGTTCCTTGGAACACTATTATTCCTCCCTTTCTCTAATGAAGATCTGCATTTCTACGTTTTATAACATTTCAAATAAGGCTTCTTCTGATTGCATGTCTTAAAATCCTAGTACACAGATTTTCTTCTCTATTCTATTTACTTTTTTAAATCCCCTGTATGGAAAGGGTGTCACATACGTAATAGTGATCACGTCTCAATAATGTGTCTGTCCGTCGGTTTGTCTGTCTGTCACGCTGTCATTTAGAGATATAATGAAAGGCGACACATATCGTCGTCGGAACTCTCTTTTCCCTCCAGTTTTGTTATGAACATCTGAATTTCAACTGTCTATAATATTAAAGATTGGGCTCTTCCTGATTGCATGGCTTAACTCCCTCTATTCTATTCACGTGTTCGTGTCGCCTGGCTGGGCACACATAATGGTGATCACTTCTCAGTAATGTGTCTGTTCGTCCGTTCGTCTGTCTGTCATGCTCTCATTTAGGCTCTTTTAAAAGGCGACACGTATGTTCCTTGGAACACTCTTGTTCCCCATTTTCTCTAATGAAAATCTTTATTTCAACCTTATATAACATTTCAAATTGTGAAGCTGTATGATTGCATGGCTTAAAAGCTTAATAATTCTCATTTAAAAAGAGTGTTCCCTTAATCCATTTTACGTTTTATGTTTAACTTTTACATTTTTTCAAAATAAACTGATTATGTAATTGAAAGATGACAAGATTACGTAGTAAATAATATTGTTATGTTTAAGATAACCCATCTGCTTTTTTTATAATGTAATGTGTATTTTCATAGACGTCTGAACAGGTTTACAAAAGTTTAGTTCGTGTTGTGCTACTAAAAATAGCCATGTGGTCTAATATATTATTTTATTGATACAGATCAACCGTGAAGTTTTTAGAAAAATGACATTGTGATATTCATAGAAACGGGTTTCCCGTATATATAAATCTGAGGCCCGTGGTTCATTATGTTTTGTGATATTATAAAATGTACACTCAAACATAGTCTATTCGCAAGAACGCCGAGACATTATTTGTCCCAAGATCTAGTTACGCCTGTTAAACAATGATAAATTATATTCATGCAACAGACATAAAGCACAATTTTTTAAACAAAGTCAGGTAACTGACTTATTGTCATAGGGAGAGAAAGAATAGTTTGAAAATAGTTCAAGAAAAGATATATCTAGATAGTAAATCGATCTCATTAAGATCGTAACAAAAACATATTCACTGTGTGTACATGTATATTGTATCTGACGACACTTCATACAATGTCGTCTGCAATTGATCCTTTACATCTATATTTTAATGAGCAGGCTTTCATTTAACTGTCAGATGAAATCGCTCGATACAACCAATGCTCGGCAATAACCGATTCTCTATCTCGTTTAATTATATTGGTTATCTCCAAAGCGGACACCAACCGAATTTGTTGGCGAAAATTGGATTGGCTGATGCACATGTCAATTTGAGATGACCTGTAATAGGCAGTCATTAGATCTATACGAACACAAATGTTTGCTTTTGCAGCGAAGCTTAGGTCTGGATTTCATGAGATTGCATATAGATATATCGGCCTTTCTTTATGGAAGGCAATTCTACATGTAGCAAATAATTAAAATATTACTTGTTACACGTTTGCACACCAGGGTCAGTAATTTACCACTAGAAGTTAATTTCTTGCTTGATTTGTCAACGGTCATATCAATCTACAGAAAGTCAAAATCTGCTATAAATCGTTTGCATATATCACTATAAACCAGATTTAGCCTTACGTTCAGTGTATCAATTTGGTAGCCAACGGTTTGTAATGGATCGTATCAGAATCTAAAAGACTAAATTAATTAGTGGATTGTCTAGCGTATGTTATCATATAATTGCATTGCACGCAGGGTTTATATGTGTGAAATGTATGTATTGGAATGGCGTGTTTTCACTGAATTCAAACAGTGTGTTATTTTATTATACCATGATAATTTTAGAAAACATTAGATAACAATACATGTTCGTTATGATGATGATGATATACATGAATGTCAGGTTCAGGTTAATACATTATGTCAAGTAAAATATTATATATCAAATTATTATAACATTTCGCGATATTATAAAATGTACCTGACTCATCAAATATACAATCATAATACTACCAGTTACAGACTCATATGCTATAGTTCACATGTACGTAGTCGGGTCGCATCATATCCCATGACCGTTTCTACATTTAAGCCCGTCCACGGAAACAGGTACACATTTGCATCATGTGAAAAGCATAGGTTTAGCTCAGTCTCCAAAGCTTGCTTCTTACAAGCAAACGCAATTCATACTTGAACAGCGTAGCTTTTGGTCTATCTTTAAATCAAAACCCCTTTTGTATTATCTATCCTCAGATCCGGAAGTTAAGCAGTCAACGCCCTCGCCAAGAAAGACAACTCCTGATAAACCTGTGACATTCGGAGATATTGTTTGTAAGTTCAGTTTACCATTTTCTACATTAAAACGTTTGCAGCATACGACTTTGAATATATCTTGACAATAATAGGGAATATATTTGAACAATGCGACAAGAAACCAACATAAGCGTAATTAATACAATTGTAGAAACAAAAACATCTGCCTGTTTATTCATGCTTAAGGATTCAAGTGTACACTACTAATGAGAAAATTCTCGCATGTCAGAAACTGAATCAGTCTTTCATTAGATATCTGTATTCACTACGTCAATTAAATCTCTTCATTTCCACCTGACTGCGGAAAGTGGTTCACACAATGGAGATGCAATTTGTTTTAAGTTTTGGATGGGATTTAAGCTCGTGACAAAATAAAGGACATTCAAACTTTATCATAATTGAAGAATTTGATAGTGTTTAATGTTATGAAAACGTCCTTCAATGTCATGATAGTTATTCTTTTCTTTATCAGGTCCAGACTTCCAGATGGACGTTGATACGGCTCATCATGAAAGGGAGGTAACCGCGGATGGTAGAACGCTCAGAAATAAAAAGACGGAGACCATCAGCGGGCGTCAGTATGACATCGAGAACAGCCTAGTACAGTACAAAGGCGCCATTGGAACCCACCCATTCCAGGAGGCGGGGAGGTTCTACTACGAGGTGGACATCGTCTACAATATACAACAACCTCTTGAAGAAACATGGCTGGTCTTTGAAATAGGTATCTGCCGATTGGACGACGTCGACATGCATCATACAGTGGAACGCCACGAATTTGCGCGCTCCTTCTACGTTGCCAGGTACCCGGAAGATGGCCGTCTCACACAGGAGTTTTGGCACAACCGAGACTTGCTTCATTTCCAATCTCTCTCCGATAACACGGCCGGGTTAGAGGTCAGAGTAACCTACGGATTTCTCGTGGACACTAAGAGAAAGAAGTGGACAGTTGTTGACTGTAATAACAACAAAGTGCTCCACAGTTTTGACATGCTTGATTTCACGGATGCGCTGCATCCGGTGTTTGGTTGCTACAACCCTGACCTTATCACAGTGGAGATGACCTTGAAAACCGGAACTGACATCACAATTGTTCCGCAATGTCTGAAAACCGGATATATCAAGTCGTGATTTGTAATAAGTTATTTGTGTTATAGCTAATCATTTTCCAGTTCGTGTTATCGAATACTGGTTTGGTTTAAACCGAATGTGTGCTTTTAACTTGACGCACAACGTCAGAGCGTGAGAGAAAGTACGCGTTTTATTTCTTTAATCCTTATTTATCCTCAAAACTCTATGTGTCATACCTAGATAGGTTTGGACGGTCGAAGAGAGGGCATAATTCCAATAGTTATCTCCCATACTTATGTGTGTGATGTCGCATGATTTACACTTCCGCTATATCTGCCCATTTCTCAAAAGGAGGGTTGGTGCGGTGCCACTAAACAGTAAACTGTTAAGAAAAGTTGAGTGCATGAACCTTGCATTACAATAACAAATCCTTAAGTATTATTGAAAACGATATATTTGCACTTCACTAGTATGTGATCTAAATGTGCAAAACTGAATCTCAGAGTCTAATTTAAATCGTCACGTATATTTAAACGAACAGTGCATATTCAGATCTTTTTGTGCTCGATATGCACTGCTCGCTTATATATTATGGTAAGTTAATCTCAAGCACCATTCGGACATGCGACGCTGTATTTGTTATATTACATATGTTGTTAGTTTAAACTTATTTATTTTACTTGGGTGGAAAAACAAGCTTTCGAATTCAACAAATAACGCTTGATATGATGTTTTTTGGAATCCTTCAAAATCTGAGACTTAACCAGTACTTGCCGTTTTTGAGTAAAGGTCCAAAAGGCAGAATCCGCTCATCCCGGAATTCGAACCTGGAACCTTTGGTACGAGAAAACGATTATCTACCACTGCATCACTAATTTCCATATTCATGTTGCCAATTTGTATTTAATTATGTATATTGTATGTAAATTACAGCATGCACAGTCACTTAACTGATGGGTTCTCAGTAAACGTACTCGTCCAACTTCTGTTTGAAGCAGTGGAATGAAATTGAAATAAAAAAAAAAGTTAATCATATCTTGACAAAATGTTTACATACATGTAAAATTTGTTTTGAAGTATACGAATATCTGTTTGTTTGAGGTGGACTTCATCCTCAACAAATGTTTGTATTCATAGGCATATTTTAATCAACTAGCGATTTTCATTGATCTGCCTTCAGTGATAACTACGGTGAGTTTGTGCATCCATATACATGTAATTTAATCATATATATATATCTCTCTTTTGACAAAACCAAATCGAACTGTGGCCTCTGTTAGTTATACGTCAATTAACCTTTTTGTGATCCCCTAACGGAGAGTAAATAAGACGCCAAATCGATGGACGCGTTTAATGTTCTGTTAACGAATGTTTGTTGTAGACATTGTGTTGAAATTGTTATTTACAAATACATTATAGTGTTTGAACATAAAATAGAAATGAATGAACAACTTATTCAAGTACTATTAATGGTTTGTTTTGTGAACATGTGGCTAGGTTATTATTTATATTAACTGTTTCTAATATTAATCGTTGTATACCATTAATAAATAAAACTTTAAAACATAGTATATGTATTTTACTTGTTTAAACACTCTTATACGGATCTTCAGTTGAACGTTACCCTTTATTGATTTTAACCCTTTTCCCCACTGAAGTCATGGAACTTGTTTCACCATTCTTGAATGTTGACATATTCTTGAAAATGTTTAGAGACGACTCAGTTTGTACTGATTAGTGGCGAGCAATGAAATCAGGATAAGCTTGCATGAATGTGCAGCAGGCTTAAGGCGTGAATGTTCTGAGATTGCTCGGGAAGATGTTCTTTGGGTCTTGACATGATTAAACATTTTGACCAAATTAAATAACGTTTGAATTTAAATGTATAATAAATTTCAATGCGTTTCTTCTTGCTTATAAACAACCACCATACACGACAGACGAGCTTCAGGTTGTAAAAGTGTTATGCAAAAACAGATGAAATACGTGCTGATAAGTTCCAATTGAAGCCAAACTGTTTTTTTAGAAAACTTTAAGCATAATTTGGTGGCGACCAAAGGTGAGTTAAATGGACACTAAAGCTCACAGTAAAATATGAAAATTCATTTCGTTTCGACGAAAGGACGTCGAATGTATATAGCTTTCTTGTTCGTACTGTGTATTCGCGAATCATGTTTTAGTTTCAATGTTTAATGAACCTAAGAAGATACATATGACTATGATCAAACCGTGCGATCTTGCGATCTTTCATGGTTTTAAAGGGGGGTTTTCCCATGGCGTAGACCAATTAAAAAGATATGTGTGGCATGGTCCACATAGATCAGTAGGTCATGACATGGATGTTCAGTCCAGGTCTGGAAAGACAAAATGTTTGCCATTGGTTCTGAAATTGCCAGCGTTCGTTTATACCACCTTTAGCATTAAAAAACAGTCTCTGTTTTATAGCTCAGTAGGTATTGACTACGAATCTCGGTATGTTGGTCATGGGTTCGAACCCCGATCGATCTGGCCATTATTCTTCCTCCTTATCTCGCCTATCTTCTTCGCGTCTATTGGCGCATAACTTCTCTAGATGCAACCTCTTCATATTGTCCTGTCCTTCGCTACTATCCTAGCAATACTACATCCATTCCGCGTAAATTACATTCTTTCTAACTCAACAGTCTTTTTTCCAAGTTGTTCTTGGTCTTTCGACATTTATTTTACCTCTGGTTACGACATGACCTGATTGTCTATTGTTATATTCAGTCCTTATGAGTGAAACCGTTATTGGGAGACAATGGAGATGGATTGGTCATATATACAAAATGTCCAAATCCATCTTCATCGTCTTTCATGACTGTTTATCTCATTATTTTAGAATGTGTTGTCTAGCGTAGCTTGTTGTTCGATATCATTTGATATCATTCGTTGCTGTCTTATGCTAACGATATCTCGACCTAGTGATTGAAATTTAACATTGTGATAATCTTCGTTTGTGGCAACCACTAGTGTGATTAAATGTCTGCTCACGGCTTGGTGTAATCTTACTTATGAATTACTGATTCTGGTGCAAGTTCTGGTGCGAGTTCTAGTGCGAGTTCTGGTCCGAGTTCAGGTGCGAGTTCTGGTCTGAGTTCTGGTGCGAGTTCAGGTGCGAGTTCTGGTGCGAGTTCTGGTGCGAGGTCTGGTGCGAGTTCAGGTGCGAGTTCAGGTGCGAGTTCATGTGCGAGTTCTGGTGCGAGTTCTGGTGTGAGTTCAGGTGCGAGTTCAGGTGCGAGTTCTGGTGCGAGTTCTGGTGTGAGTTCTGGTGCGAGTTCATGTGCTAGTTCAGATGCGAGTTCTTGTGCGAGTTCTGGTGAGAGTTCTGGTGCGAGTTCGTGTGCTAGTTCAGATGCGAGTTCTGGTGTGAGTTCTGGTGCGAGTTCTGGTGCGAGTTCTGGTGCGAGACAGACAGGAAAACATATGGCACCTCACAATAAGCGCTCTGTATGACCGATATTCAGATACAGAAATAACCTCCGCTCATTCACAACCTATCAATATGATGTTGTTCAGAAATAACATGTTGGGCGTTACCTCTTAAAATAGATACATGTATATTCAAATTATTTATTATAAATTAACATACTCGACCTTCTGGTTTTTTTTTTCACCATCATTGATTCAGAAGAACCTGCTCTTCCTCGCAAACTGATCAGGATAGTCCCGGATCGCCATCTTATGGTATAAGCATTCTGGTATGCCTTTTGGAACGATTGTTTCCAATAATCAACTAGACAATTTTCAATATGAAGGTAGTTGTGATTATTTATTTTTTACAAAAAATGCCAGTTTTCGTGACATGTGGCTAAAATTTTGTATTTTCAAAATTGAAGTATTTGACTGCCATTATTATCGCAATGTAAGTAAAACATGCATTTCCTAAAACGTCATGACTCACATGTCAAGTTTTGTTTCAAAATGTATGTGTTTGTTTTACTGGAGGATTTCGCCGATTTCAATAATATTTCAGTATCAATATCAGGTCAACATAACACTTATTCGTAATCACTGGGTAAAGAATTGATCTCTATAATATGAACTTTTTTTTTTTCAACGACAACAAATCAGTATTTGTTTATAAAATTTTATTCCACAAATACTACAATCTAAACATGACACTACGCACTTATCGATTCTGCTTACAACACATCAATGTACGGGAAAAACAACAGTAGCCATCTTTAATTACATAAATAAATTCATCCTAGATATCATATCGGATAATTGATTGAATAGGGTTAAACGCCGTTTACACCAATTTTTCAGTCATATCACGTTGGCCAGTTTACCTACTCATGTGTTTCTTTACACCAGTACACCAAACAATATACTTTCGAAGCAACTGGCTGCTTTTCCACATTGACCTTTTAACAGTCCATTGATGGAACACGAATAACGCATGTCACAGTGACTTTCGTCAAACGTCGGAAAAAGTGTTGGCAGAGCTGGGATTCGAAATCACACAGTCCCTGTATTGACAGCCCGCCTCGCTACCGACTGAGCTACCGACCTCGGCTTATATCGGATAATATTGGCATATTGGACTCTGAAGGCAGAAACCATCTTCAATGATATGCAAATTACTTAACCATACAAAAATGCATGATCATTTGTAAATTTACCTTATACTACGTCTTTCAGTATCGTTTTGTGAAAACTGTTAGTGCTTTATGAAAATAATTATGTACGTTACAGAAATGTGTCTATTGAGCCGATTGTAAGTAAATTTCAAGCGCTAAGTCGTAGCTAACTAAAATCTACATCTCGTTTAATATTTGAGCCGCGTCTAGTGATTTGGGGTATTATTGATAATCGAAGTTAGAATTATTTAAAGTAACATTGGCAAACGAATTGTGGTTCTACACTTCTAGAACTTTGTCAGAGGATATATTTAGGTTGATATAACATAACATTTAAGGCAGACCGTGAAGTGTCTGGTGAGACTGTACCAAAAGCTCACATGAGTCTTCACTGTATGCAAATGGATTGGGACCCCAAATAGCTAGACGTGACTCATTTCTTATTTATTGTTTTCTTACGCTGAATAAAAAGGTGTCATGTATAATCTACCTTATTCGGAAAAAATGAAAAGAACAAAGATTCCGAATTCTACAAAAATGGTTTAGACGTCTTGTGACAGAGAAAAAAGTTATTGAAGAACAAGGAGAAATTGTACACCAAAAATAATTTCTTATTTTCATATCATTTCACCCTTGATCGTATACAGAGGCGCCTGTTCAGATAAATAATTTATAGAATGAAAAGTATAAGTTTTGAGAACGAACCATTACTTCTCCTCCAAATCTTTTTTCATTTTAATTTTGCATTGAAGCATCCATTTGTTTCTTAAATATTAATTCGTTTTGTTAGATGTATTTGTTTCAGCATCCTCGGTACCCAGGCTATTCATAAAATATATGATATATTTTATGAATAGCCTGGGTACCGAGGATGTTGTTTCAGATGACTCGTTAAATATCAACGCATGTTAACAGTTCATGATCGCCTGCCTTAGAGGCTTAAAATGCAGCCTATATAAATGAAAGAATTATTTTTTTCTACATAGAAAGTTGTAGATCTATATCTTCTGGAAGAGATTTAAATGTTATGTTAAACATCGAGGGCTAAAATACATTAAAAATCACTTTAAAAATTACAAGCTATTCGTGTTCTCCTGTCGTATGAAATTTTTGAAAAAAGAAAGTAATATCTGTCCAAGCAATGTTTGGTGTTAAGGGTTAATATAAAGATTTTTGACAACGTTAAACGACAAAGATAAACTTATGGTTCTTTTGCATTCGTGTAATATTGATATGACCATATTTAAAACATCTTCATTGAATATTATTCGTAAATATTTTATAGTAAGAAAAAACCTAGAAGCTAAACAAAATGTTTACAAATTGCTATATGATTTTCCCCTTGTTAAAAAATATCTATTTTGAAATTAATTGAACTCATGCACCTGGAGACCCGAAAACCCTTAAAAACTAGTTCGAATGATATAAACACCTTAACTCTCGCTTTAATGGAAATTAATATAAAAACGCCTAATATATCATTTGATATTTAAAAAAAAAAAATGATTAAATTATCTTTCAAACAACTTGACTGAATAAATCAAGAAGATCCGTTTATTTATTTATATTTAAAGACGTTCAACTAGGCAAGTCAAACTAATATATCTTAAATTCTCTCACAAATTATACCGGTGTACCTTATACATTAACAGCATTGCTATCCTAAAAATTAATATTACTCGACAATTTTAACCTGACCCTACCCTTTGTGCATAAATGTAATTTATTATGACATACGTGTGCCCTAATCAAATTTGATATGTTCTTAAAGAAAATCAACACGTTCAGTCAAATAACAGATAATTTGAATTTGAAAACGATAAAGTTGCGATTTAATTAAAGATATATTTGCACAATTGTCAGGACCAGGTTAATACTGTCAACTAATACAACATTTACGTTTGTATGAATGTTTACTACGTCTAAGTAACACAAACCAGAACCATTTAAATCACCGGCTTATACATTCCATTATTCGTTCTTAAACAACACAACTGTCTTCTATATGTTTTACATCAATGCTATGAGCTAAGACTGTGTACAGCTCTTCTTGGCCAAGCATGACTCTACAACAATTTGCTACAGTGATATATTATCCGATATTTCATTTCTTCGCCTGGGGGTTATAGTTCTGATGATCGAAACCCAGCAACTCCTTATCCATGACAAGATAATTCATCATCTCATTCCCTTCGACGTCACTGTAAATGTGCCCTTTACAATTGGTGTGGTCGAAAAAGAGGTCCACATCATAACCATGGTCCGAAATAAATGCATTCTGAAAATATATTAAACTCATGCTCATTAAATATACCAACGGAAATATCTTAGCCTGTTTCCATAAACAAGAAATCTGCAGCATACTTTTTTTACCACAATGTTTTCAAAAGTCGTCAGCTGCAGATGCAATCAAAATGTGTAAGCATCACGGAAGAGGTAAGCCCTGGTATACATTCGATTCTCTATTCCTTGAATATCTATACTTCTTAATCTATTCCTCAAATTTATGTTTAGCATTCCAACACGATTCTGTTAATTCCTACATTAAACAAAGATGAATACTTAATTTAAAAAAAAAACAATAACATTTCTATTGACTTGTATTTCGTCTGTACTCTAAAAAAATATTCATGAACTAGTAAAAAATGTTCTCTCTTTTCGCTACGTTAATTACCCATATTTTTGCTACTTTAATTACCCATATTTTCGCGTAACGTCCTTACTGTTACTTACTGTCGCCGTGATATAACCGAAATAATATTTGAAACGGTGTAAAACACCAACAAAACAACGCATCGTCATCAGCATGTTGGCGCTAACAGATGGATCAATCGCCACGCTATTCCCAACATCAAACGTCTGTATATGAGAGAGGGGTTGGGGGGCATTTTAAAACATACATTGAAATCCCATTATGAATCAATCAATAAAACAAAACCGACCGTAACTCGTCCTTGTTGAAACTTCTAGAGCGGACGGAACGTGACAACATTGCATCCACAAAAAGAGATCCATAATAATTTCAGCTTGTCTTATACATTTTGATATTTTTAATTTGAAACTTTATATTAACCAGATTGTTATAATTTTCTTTGCTTGTTTTGAATTGGGTGATTTATATTCGTCTTAAAACAATCCATGTTTCCTATACGCAAATGCATTTTGGTACATATTTATGCGAGTTTTGAGAAAAATATGCGGCAAATGATGGACATCCTAATAATGAAAAATTTATCCTTTTGTAACAATGTTTCCGTCTCTAGACAATCATTGTACTTATATTAAAGAGGTTATCCATAGTTTGTTTAACTCCTTCAGCGCCAAAGGCAATATTGAGCTTTTTGCAAACAATACAGATTCAGGTGAGTCAGCTCGTAACGAGTTGTCTCACCTGAAATCTGCATTGTTTGGCTGTGAGTTATAAAAATATTCCAAAAATCCTATGACATGAAAATAGAGTAGTCCGAGTTTGAACATGGACGAGTCTACTTTAAACAATTGTCAAAGTAATTTGATACTTGTTTATCAGTAAATCCGACTTTACCTGTTATGACATGAACACATTTTAGGAACAACACCTAGCATCTAGTAAAACTGGAATCAAATTTTCCGTTTTAAAAAAAAAAAAAAAACTTTTTTTGCAGTATTCGACTGCAGTTGCGTGTATTTTCGTCTGCATCAGACTAGAAGGAGTAGTAACTGTTTCTGGGTACATATTGGTAGATATTGAACTACCTGATGAAAACGTGTATGTTTGTCTGAATTGTTTGTTTTTATTATTTGTTTTACGCAAGTGCCACCAATGTGTCAGTTGACTCACGGTGAAGGTACATTGTCCTTGCCAAAGAAAGCACTCAATCATGATTATCGGAAATCGAATCTGCGACGATTTACGCAAATATAGAACACGACAACATTAGCAAAATATATCCTGTTCGAGGGCTTGGTGTGAAACGGTTGTAACTTAAAACCTATTTTGAAAACCCTGGTTTAGGGGCAATTTTGACCCGTTTGTAAACAATGCAAATTTAGGTGCCATTGCTCAGAACGAGCAATGGCACCTAAATTTACATTGTTTACCAAGAAAAGTGATTTAACGCTTATAAAGACTTTATGGCGAGGTGATTAACCTTGGTAAAAAAATACCAATTTTAGTTACAACCGTTTCACGCCAAGCCCTCGTTTTGTGCACACATACGTCAAGAGAGATGTATACGGGAAAGGAATAATTGTCGTTGCAAACACTCGTATAGACCTGCAGATTGAACTTTGGGTCAGTCAAATTGTCGCCTACAAAATTGCTAGGTATCAATAGGGGATTATTTTCCCTTTATTTCTGAATAATAGTTATTTTTCATAAAGATAAATCCGAACATCTTACCGTACAAACGCCGCGTCCATTTACCCAGACTCCAAGATTGTCACGTGCTGAAATAAATATTTATAAAAACATTTCAGGCTATTATTAATTAAATTCGATAATGTTTGCAGATTAGAGTAGACTCTACAGGATCGACGTTCATGTCCCTCTTGATCAGATGTTGTTCACTTACAGTACACGGGCTTTTCAACAGTTACACAATCTCTTTAATTGTTTGTTTGTTTTATCATGGTGTTTTTTTGCCGTTTTTGATTTTATTTCAGTTTTATTGCGGAGTCAGTACACTAGTTCATGATTCCCGGTACAAACCTGTTCTAGGAACAGAAATATTAGCCTTGTCCAAGTGCATTCCACCATAACCACTACTACTGGGGGATCGAACAACGTAATGTCCTGTTCAAAACCCCCGACGTTAACCACTTGGCCACGGCGGATTCCCCACAATCCCATTTAAACCAGACTTAAGCTTCGCTATAGAAGAAAACGCAGGTATTGTTCATATGATAACATCGGCTTGACCGTTGCGTCAGCCAATCAAATAGTCGCCTTTAATATCGTTAGGTATCGACAGGGGAGGCAACACATATAAATGAACGAGATAGAGAAGCGTTTATGGCCGAGCGTTGGTGGTAGCGTGCGATTTTAGTGGACAGAAACAAGGGAGAACCTGCTCATGGATATTCAGAAAGTGGTTAGCGTCGCGGATTTCTGTCGCCGTGAAATAACTGCACCAATGTTGAACACGGCGTAAAACCCCAATAAACTGATAATAGAAAGCCAGATAAACACGAAAAACTAACCGCCGTGATATTTTTTTAAATACTATTGAAAACGACAACGGTAACCCCCAAATCGGTGAATTCTCTTGCACACTAAGTGGTTTTCGTCTGCTATATAGTCCTCTGTATCATTTTTGCTGATACATGTATATAATCTGAGTCAAGAGGTTTAGATCTCAGATTAGGCCTCACATTTTCTTGGGGCGTGATCTGTTTCTAAACTGTTTACATCAGTCATCAACGTTTGATGAAATATACCACTAACATGCAAAGTGTTAATCCACTTACAAAATGATATTCTTGTTTGACTCCCCTGTACCTCTACGTTCCATACAGCTGTTACCTCGGCCTTACCATCTGAACAGTGTTCGTTCACTTTCCTGCAATGAAACAGAAATGAAACAGTAAAGCAACGTCCAAACAGTTATGAAACAGTGAGGTAGCGTCAGAACAGGGTTCGTTCACTTTCCTGTAATGAAACAGAAATGAAACAGTAAAGCAACGTCCAAACAGTTATGAAACAGTGAGGTAGCGGCGAAACAGTGTTCGTTCACTTTCCTGTAATGGAACAGTAAAGCAACGTCGACCCAGTGTTCCGTAGCGTCGGACAGCCTCTGCTTCTGTCCTGTATTGAAACAGAAATGAATCAGTTAATGACCGTATGAACAGTGGTATGCTACTTTCCTGTAATAAGACGGTATTTGAAAACTGTAACATTAATCTTTGCTTCTTTCTTCTAATTTAATAATGGAATAGTAATGAAACCTCGTAAAACCGCATGAACAACGTTCTACTTCTTTACTGTTATTGCAGAGTAATGGAAAACTTATTAAATAGTGTATGAACTATGATTTGCGTCTTTCCTGTATTTAAACAGTAATGTAATAGTAATGAAATAGTGTTATAACGCCTGCAATATGTTCTCCTTCTTTCCTGTATTTAAACAGTAATGGAAAAGTAATGAAACCTTGTAATACCACCTGCAAGACCTTCTCCTTCTTGCCTGTATTTAAACAGTAATGAAATAACAATACAAAAGTGTAATACCCCTTGAATAACGTTCTGTTTCTTTCATGTATTTAAATAGTAATGGAATATTAATAAAAAGTAACTGAATTCAAAGCTAATTGTGCTAAACATGAACACTTTTCTTGACGGGACTATTTCATGAATATTCTTAATAAAAACTGAATATGCTAATAAGTACTTAGAAAAATTGTAAAACTGATTATAATTGAAAAAACGTGGTGTAAACCGTATCCCACATATAGACGTCTTTTTACGCCTCTGCTGCAGACGACTTTTGAAAACACTGTGAGAAAAAGAGAAATTGCTAAACACTTTTTTTTAATTAATTATACCTTTATTTATGGAGATTTCCAATGATTTTGCCAATATGTTTTCAAAGTCGTCTGCTGCAGAATTGTTGTTTGTGGGAAATGGTTAAGGCATTAGCTGGTACCGATTTCGTTAAGCCTGTGGCACCAGCATAGAGCCTGTTAGACAGTACGGATGTGTCGTTGCTCTATACCTACACAACTCAACATGTGTATCGTGATGTTTCTAGAGTTGGTTATGAACTCTTCCAACTGCATAGCTCGTACCATTCAAAGAAGCATTGACACGGCATTATGAAAGAACATCCGGTTTTATGTATAGTAATGACTTGAAATGGTACTTTATAGCGATATGTTACTATACCCAGTAAGCCTATCTTGGCAAATTTTTACAGAAAATTTGAGAATTGAGCCGACCCACGAGAAAACCAACATTGTGTACTCAGCGTAAAGTATCGACCCGGATCAGCCTAAACATGACACATTTCGCCTCCTGTGGATTTTCTGTTTCATCGAATCATTACTCTATACCTATATCAAACTGAGACGGAATGTGTTTGTCCGAATTAGCCTACGCGGCACATATTGCTACTACACATAATTATAATGTCAACCGGATAAAATTTAAAGAGTTATTACAATATTACGTATTACTTACAATACTTAAATGTATTTATGAGAGCGACTAAAGCTCTGCACACGCACAGATTCGACTGAGTCGGCGTAGCGTTCACGTTTGCAACAAAACCCCTTTTCACCAGACTCTGCTGAATTTCCTAGTCCAGATTTTTCAGGATTTTTTTTCATATGGTTTTAATCGTGTATAAATAGCATTTCAGATAATGATTGAATAGGCCTTTCACGTGTTCGAGAACAGGAAAAGGATTAACGATCCAGGGAAAATTTGCCAAAGAAATAAATCCAAAGCCGATTGGACCCCGGTTGGCTTACATGAGTGTTCCAAAGCGCTAATGCGTTGTTATTATATAAAAACAAAAATCAGTCACGGCAAGAGAAAAGAGCCAATTAAATGTTTAGTGAATTTCAAACACCTTTAATAGGTAGGTATAAAAACGCGCCAACATTAAACTGATCTTCTTTTGTCAAAAGGCATCTGCGTTATATATGAAGACTCGGCCTTCGCTGTCCGTCTACATGTCATTTTGACCTAGATACATCTTTTAACAAAAATCTAGAAATATAGACCCATTAGTTTTTACACCAATATAAAGAAGACCCCGAACCACTATAGGAGGCTGTTTATATCAATGCAATTCAACTCGTTTCTTATTAGACTTGAACAACAAGTGTTCCTCGTCATTTAAACTAACACGCATTTTTATCAAAATTTTTTTTAGTATTTTTTTTGTTTTTTTGTTTTTAATATAATAATGCACAGTTTAAAACATGTTTTCAACTTTGCACACTGCTTCCATTGCAATAAAGGATATTTTTAAAACAGTCGCTTTTTGGTCGATAATTTCTACAGGGCATGTTTTGTGTGTCTCAATTCATTCAATTAGTGAAGATTCCATTCATTGAATAATAGCTTTCCTATAGCTATTGACTTCTCACCATCGGTTTTCAATAAGCGCGTGTATTGACATATATTGCATCTTCTGTATTTATGGGCATTGATTTTATTTACTGCAATCATAGAAATACAGTGTATGTACTACATATATGGGCATGTGCTGTTTTACATGCACTTTTAGGAATGCATTGTAGCTACTGCACTTATGAGCATACATTGTATTTACTGTATGTATGGGCATACATTTCGTTTACTGTAGTTACGGTCATTCATTGCATTGTATTGACTGAATTTATGGGCATATTTTGCATTTGTTGTATTTATGGACATGAATTGCATTTACCGCATTTATTGGCATGCATTGCATTTACTACATTTATAAGTCTACATTGCAATTACTGCGTTTATGGGCATACATTGTATTTACTGCGTTTATTGACAGTACAGTGCATTGACTGCATGTCGAGGGCTTGGCGTGAAACGGTTGTAACTAAAAACCTATTTTGAAAACCCTGGTTTAGGGGCAATTTTGACCCCTTTGTAAACAATGCAAATTTAGGTGCCATTGCTCAGAACGAGCAATGGCACCTAAATTTCCATTGTTTACCAAGTAAAATGATTTAACGCCTATAAAGACTTAATGGCGAGGTGATTAACCTTGGTAAAAAAAATACCAATTTAAGTTACAACCATTTCACGCCAAGCCCTCGATGTATGGTCGCTTATTGCATTGTATAACCCGTGATGTCGCACTGCAGAAGGGAACTGAAGAAGCAAACTTGGGGAACTGGTCAGACAAACAGATAGGAGTGAAGAGCATTTGTTGCTACCTTACATATCATCCACGCATTACGGGCAGTAATATAGTACAACGTTACTATTGTATTTACTGCTTTTATTGAAATGCAAAAATTACATTTTCTTCAACTATGGACATAATTTGCATTGGCTGTTTGTATAGACACGCATTTAATTTATTACAATAATTAACGCATATTACATTTAAGGACATGTAATGCATTCATTTATTGGATCTTTGAAATGTTTTGCTGCATGCATTTGCCTGTATTGCATTCATGAAAATGAATTACATTTACTGTATATATATATAGACACCCATTGAATTTATCTGTTTATAGACAGTTTTGACATTTGTTCCTTTTATTCTACATACAGACACATTTTGACACGTGTTTCATTTATTCTACTTACAGACAGTTTTTGACTCGAATTGCATTTATTCTATTTACATACTCTTTGACAGTTTTTGACTCGTAGTGCATTTATTCTACTTACATAGTTCTTCGACACACAGTGCATTTATTCTACTAACATATATTTTTCACACGTAGTGCATTTATTCTACAAACAGACAGTTGTTGACTCGTAGTGCGTTTATTCTACATTTAGACAGTTTTTGACTCGAAGTGCATGTATTCTACTTACATATATTTTTGACATGTAGTGCATTTATTTTACATAGAGACAGTCTATGACTCATAGTGCATGTATTCAACATTAAGACAGTTTTTGACATGTTCTGCGTTTATTCAAATTACAGACAAGTCTTGACACGAAGTTCATCTATTCTACTTACAGACAATGTTGATAAATGTTGCATTTATCCTACTTGCAGACAGTTGTTTGACTCAAAGACCATTTATTCTACATTAAGACAACTGTTGACACATGTTGCATTTATTTTACATACAGACAGTTGTTGATTCATTGTCCATTTATTCTACTTACAGACAGTGTTTGACTCATAGTCAATTTATTCTACTTACAGACAATGTTTGACTCATAGTGCATTTATTCTACATATAGACAGTGTTTGACTCATAGTACATTTATTCTACATACAGAGAGTGTTTTACTCATAGTCGATTTATTCTACATACAGCCAGTGTTTGACTCATAGTACATTTATGCTACATACAGACAGTGTTTGACTCATTGTACATTTATTCTACATACAGCCAGTGTTTGACTCATAGTACATTTATTCTACATACAGACAGTTGTTTACACGTATTGCATTTTTTTCTATTTTTGGAAAGTCTTTTACACATGCTGCAATTATTTTACTTACAGAATTTTTTTTACTAATTGTGCGTTATTCTACATTTATGCTACATACAGACAGTGTTTGACTCATTGTACATTTATTCTACATACAGCCAGTGTTTGACTCATAGTACATGTACATTTATTCTACATACAGACAGTGTTTGACTCATAGTCCATTTATTCTACATACAACCAGTGTTTGACTCATAGTACATTTATTCTACATACAGACAGTGTTTGACTCATTGTACATTTATTCTACATACAGCCAGTGTTTGACTCATAGTATATTTATTCTACATACAGACAGTGTTTGACTCATAGTACATTTATTCTACATACAGCCAGTGTTTGACTCATAGTACATTTATTCTACATACAGATAGTGTTTGACTCATATTCGATTTATTCTACATACAGCTCGTGTTTGACTCATAGTCCATTTATGCTACATACAGCCAGTGTTTGACTCATAGTACATTTATTCTACTTACAGCCAGTGTTTGACTCATAGTCAATTTATTCTACATACAGCCAGTGTTTGACTCATAGTACATTTATTCTACATACAGCCAGTGTTTGACTCATAGTACATTTATTCTACATACAGCCTGTGTTTGACTCATAGTCGATTTATTCTACATACAGCCAGTGTTTGACTTATAGTCGATTTATTCTACATACAGAGAGTGTTTGACTCATAGTCGATTTATTCTACATACAGAGAGTGTTTGACTCATAGTCCATTTATTCTACATACAGAGAGTATTTGACTCATAGTCGATTTATTCTACATACAGCCAGTGTTTGACTCATAGTCCATTTATGCTACATACAGCCAGTGTTTGACTCATAGTACATTTATTCTACATACAGACAGTGTTTGACTCATTGTATATTTATTCTACATACAGCCAGTGTTTGATTCATAGTACATTTATTTTACATACAGCCAGTGTTTGACTCATAGTACATTTATTCTACATACAGACAGTGTTTGACTCATATTCGATTTATTCTACATACAGCCAGTGTTTGACTCATAGTACATTTATGCTACATACAGCCAGTGTTTGACTCATAGTACATTTATTCTACATACAGACAGTGTTTGACTCATTGTACATTTATTCTACATACAGCCAGTGTTTGACTCATTGTACATTTATTCTACATACAGACAGTGTTTGACTCATTGTACATTTATTCTACATAAAGCCAGTGTTTGACTCATTGTACATTTATTCTACATACAGACAGTGTTTGACTCATTGTACATTTAATCTACATACAGACAGTGTTTGACTCATAGTACATTTATTCTACATACAGCCAGTGTTTGACTCATAGTACATTTATTCTACATACAGGCAGTGTTTGACTCATTGTACATTTATTCTACTAACAGACAGTGTTTGACTCATTGTACATTTATTCTACTTACAGACAGTGTTTGACTCATAGTACATTTATTCTACATACAGACAGTGTTTGACTCATAGTACATTTATTCTACATACAGCCAGTGTTTGACTTATTGTACATTTATTCTACTTACAGACAGTGTTTGACTCATTGTACATTTATTCTACTTACAGACAGTGTTTGACTCATAGTACATTTATTCTACATACAGCCAGTGTTTGTCTCATTGTACATTTATTCTACTTACAGACAGTGTTTGACTCATAGTACATTTATTTTACATACAGACAGTGTTTGACTAATAGTACATTTATGCTACATACAGCCAGTGTTTGACTCATAGTACATTTATTCTACATACAGACAGTGTTTGACTCATTGTACATTTATTCTACATACAGCCAGTGTTTGACTCATTGTACATTTATTTTACATACAGCCAGTGTTTGACTCATTGTACATTTTATTCTACATACAGACAGTGTTTGACCCATAGTACATTTATTCTAATTATAGACAGTGTTTGACTCATAGTCCATTGAATCTACATACAGACAGTTTTTTACACGTATTGCATTTTTTTCTATTTTTGGAAAGTCTTTTACACATGCTGCAATTATTTTACTTACAGACATTCTTTTACTAATTGTGCGTTATTCTACATTTAGACAGTTTTAGTTGACACGTTATGCGTTTATTCAAATTACAGCCATGTCTTGACACGAAATTCATCTATTCTACTTCAGCCAGATGTTGACATCTTCTAACAGTCTTTTTTTAACACAAATTGCATTTATACTATTTTTTTACACGTGTTGATATCTCAATCTGCACCAAAAAAGTATATTATCTTTTCAAATATGAAAGATATCTAATAAGCGATGTCAGATATCCGATGGTACGACAGAGTCATCTTTATAATCATTGCCCACGGATGTATGTTGACGATTCTTAAGCAGGTTTCTTTATCAAACGTTGTGGCCAAAGGCGAAAAGCTATACATTTAGAGACAGTTTCACTATTATCTCCGATATTTGTCTAAGTCGTCTAATGCATATTTGTTTCAAGGTGGGAAAGGGGGGTTAGAATACAAGGATAATGGAGCATCACTATGCTATAAATCATCGCGACAACTGTATGAATTACCAAGCGACTCTAATTGGATCATGATCGATTCTAGTCATTTGATTGATACACAATATATTAACAACCATCACAAATAGGTTTTAAACTATTGATCATTTCTAGCCCATGGTTTATTACAAATGCTGCGGCGCACGAAAACCGACCCTCAGAGGTTTTGAACTTATCAAATAATTGAGCCGTCCCGCGAGAAAACCAACATAATGGCCTCTGCGTAATGTATCGACTCAGATCAGCTTGCGCAATCAGCACAAGCTAATCTGGGCCTACATATTTCGTCTCAGGAGGATAGAGGTATAGAGTAATGAGTCCTGAAACGGAAAATCCACAGGAGGTGAAAAGTGTATGTCCAGGTAAGCTTGCGCGGCTTGCTAAGGCTGATCCGGTTCGATACTTTACGCAAAGTGCACAATGTTGGTTTTCTCGTGGGACGTCTCATATATTAACAACCATCACAAATAGGTTTTAATGTATTGATCATTTTTAGCCCATGATTTATTACAAATGCTGAGGTTTTGAAATTATTATGTATTTTGTGGCTATTTCAATTAACACTTTCCCACACACACCGAAACTACAACAGAGGATCATCTCTGGAAAACTGTAGTAAATCCCTAGAATAAAAGTAATTATTTAATAGGGTTTAACATAGTGTGACAGAACTGAGGAGAAATTGATAATTTTTTATCGTCATGATTTCAAAGGTCGTCTGCTTTATACGCGTCTGAAAAAGTTTGCAAGTGGGAAAGGGTTAGACTAATATCGACGAGGGTCCACATATTCGTATCTGGTTAAAGACTAAAAATAATTGATAAATTAATTGTCTGAAACATCGAGTTTAAACAGATATTAACTATTGCAATTGCCTTATTAAATTTAAACTTATTTATTTACATAGATTGCGAGACATGCTTTCAGCTTATTATAACTTTGCTCGACGACCGCCTACGGAATGTGGTTACAGAGCCTACGGAATGTGGTTGCAGAGTCACGGAATGTGGTTGCAGAGCCTACGGAATGTGGTTGCAGAGCCTACGGAATGTGGTTGCAGAGCCTACGGAATGTGGTTGCAGAGCCTACGGAAATGTGGATGCAGAGCCTACGGAATGTGGTTGCAGAGCCTACGGAAATGTGGTTGCAGAGCCTACGGAATGTGGTTGCAGAGCCTACGGAAATGTGGTTGCAGAGCCTACGGAATGTGGTTGCAGAGCGTTCCCTTCGGGAGCGGGAGGTCGCGGGTTCCATCCCTGGCCGGTTCATACTAAATACTTGCAAATGGTATTAATAGCTTCCCTCCTTGTGGGGTTAGTATAACGACTGACTGAATGGGTGGGACCTTTAAAACGAGACTTCAAAGCTCTATGTCGTAGACCAATGGCTTCATCATCATTGCTATATCCTAATATGCCCTATAATTGGTTGCTGTGTCGTCGATTGGTAAGCGTCTGGGATATGTAGCCGGGTAACGCGACTAAAACACTGAGTGCCTTTGAACAAGGTACATGTATTAGCCTAGTACCGGTTTGTTTACCCACATGCGTCCGAATTTCTATCACAGCAAAACATGCGGAAAAAATACTCAATACCTCGTTAAAAAACTAAAAAAGTCTCTCTATATTGTCTATACTCTGTGATAAAAATGATCGTAATAATACGGGGAATTCCGCACGTGTTACTATAAATAGCCCCTCTATACGCCCATATAGTGTAATAATAATGACAAGGTGTGCAACGGTGTTTTATCCCCTCGCTCGATCCGGGCTATAATTTCCGCAGAAAAACGTCTAAAAGGACCTGGTCCCAGGTAGAAACAGGTTCATACATGATTTTTCTCGTGATCCACCACATCAATATTTGCCAACCGACAAATACGTCGGCGTTTTTAAGCTTAATGTTCATTAAATTTGGAAATTTGCAGTTGTACCCAATCAAAATGATGACAGCAATGTTATAAATAAACTAGTTAAAATATGCGTTTTTCATGAAGATATATAATAAAACAGCTATTTACTCTTTTTGAGTTCAATGGTGAAAAACTATTCTTCCTCGCAAATGACTATTGACCCGAAATAGAGAATTATTGACCTCGACTTCGTCTCGGTCAATAGTTCTCTATTTCGGGTCAATAGTCATTCACTTGGAAGAATAGTTTTTCACTATTGACCTATTGAGGAGTAAATAGCTGTATATTATTATATACCTACTATGAATCAAAGTATTTGATTGGACGAGAAGCAGTCACGTGTGATTCAATAAAAAATGACTATTTGACTCCTTTTCGCTTTTATTCTAAAATTCATGTCCAATAGTCCATTTTCGAGTCAATTGTTCATCTGTTTTGACGTTATTGTTTGAAATGACGTCATGCACGTACATAACCAATAATTTAACGCGCGTGTCATGTAACAGTATACTGCATTCTTGCTGCATTTACAATAATAATCCTGTGTTTATGTGAGAATCTACATTTATGTTATATATATTTACCCAATTAAAATGATGACAGCAATGTCATAAATAAACTAGTTAAATTATGCGGTTTTTTCATGAAGACATATAATAAAACAGCTATTTACTCCCTTTGAGTTCAAAACTGTTGTCCCTTGGTGCCAGTATGCCTTTCTGAACTGTTGTTCGATACTGGCCTAGGGCAATTGACTTGACCTATCGGCCTCGAGCAACCGTTCATATTTAGTCTTTACCCGCATGCAACAAATCTGCAGCAGACGACTTTGATAAAAATGTAGTGAAAAAATATAAAAAAATCTTTATAACTGAAAGTATAATTATTAAATGTAGTTGAAAACATTATGACAAGACGAGAAATTGTCATCACCGTTATGAGCATTACCGTTTTCCGTTTGTATCAGTGTTTCAAAAAGTCGTCTGCTGCAGAGGCGTCAGAAGGCGTCTATATTGGGGAAAGTGTCAATCCCGTCAATCTCTGGACAACAGTTTAGATTGTTACCCAAATGGCCATGAAATAAGTGTATTGTATTTCTCAAGGATTCACTGAAGTCATGTGCTTAAACACGATATAAAACTGCAAAAAAACAATTATAATTGAGCCGTCCCGCGAGAAAACCAACAGTTTGGACGAAAAGTATCGACCCGGATCAGCCTAAGCATGCCGCGCAGGCTTACCAAGACAGACACTTTTCGCCTCCTGTGGATTTTCTGTTCCGGGAATTACTCTATATCTCTATCCCCTTTGAGACGGAATGTATCGACCCGGATCAGTCTGCGCGGACTGCACAGGCTGATCTGGGTCGATAAATTACGCAGAGGCCATAACGTTAATTTTCTGGCGTGTCGGCTCATAGCATATCTACTATTAACTAGAATTGAACCATACGGTTGACATTTTTCTCGTCGCGGTCTTCGTTTTATTGATATCTCAAGCACCCAACGGTCATAACAATTAGTGAACCTATATCAACCTTTTGTCGCTACCTTCGATGGACAAACACACATAAAAGAAAGGCCATTATCTATACAAATTCGAAACAAAAGACTGCGCAGGCTGATCTGAGTCGATAAATTACGCAGAGGCCATAACGTTCATTTTCTGGCGTGTCGGCTCATAGCATATCTACTATTAACTAGAATTGAACCATACGGTGGACATTTTTCTCGTCACGTTCTTCGTTTTATTGATATCTCAAGCACCCAACGGACATAACAATTAGTGAACCTATATCAACCTTTTGTCGCTACCTTCGATGGACAAACACATATAAAAGAAAGGCCATTATCTATACAAATTCGAAACAAAAGAATGTTGTTTGATTTTAGGTGAGAGCGATCGAACAAAAACTGTAACGAATTGTTCGATGGGTTACCGCCATTATTCGCACATTCATGTCATGTTTACACGGGATAAATAAAGGTAATAGAAATCATTAAAAAGTTAACCGCGCAGTGTGAAAATAGGCACTGTTACATCTGCGAATATTGAAGGATTTGTGTATGTTTTTATGGTGTTTTACGCCACTTTTCAACAGTGTTTTGTTTTCCCTCAGTTATATCAGGACGTTTCCTTGGTAATTTACCATTTTGACTGGTCCCTTTATCCTGACACCAGGTACTTCGTCGTAATTCTAATACCCCACAACCATACGCGCCAAGTAAGGAACGCGATTTCACCATTTTTAAAGTCTTTAGTATGACCCCATAAGGTATCGAACCCTCGAACTCCCGTATCCGAGAGGCGGACACTCTACCCCTACACTACCGAGGCGGTCCGAACAGTGAAGGAACGGATGACCATGTATTTACATACAGTCTCATGGGATCCTATGTTGTTCATAATGTATACATAAAGGAGAGTAAATTGCTGCCAAAACGCTACAAAAGTAGCCTCATTGGAATTGCCATGTGCAAATTCTATTTTATGTTGTGCAATAACGGAGAGGTATAAAGGGGCCTTCCCGAATGTGTCTGATTTCCTCGAATATCATTTGTTTTTAAAAAATATCATTATGAATAATTTCACCTTTTGACAAAATGTGTTCAACTCAATCCAATAAAAATACTTTCATTTATAGAAATTCCTAATTTTTGAAGTTGCCTTGTCCTGAATTATTGTTCTTGAAACAAGGGTTAAACGCATTGTATCGAACAATCCCAGTTGGAAAATATCAACATCTTTGTCAATAATTAATTTGTCACATTTGTAATGCTCTGCTTAGTTATCATATCATCGACTACGCATTCGCAAATGAATACACTAGCTATTTATATTTCTTTGTCAACGAAAAGTAGGGATAGTGATTTATAATCAGTATTCTTTGCATATTAACCATGTTTATTATAATAGATATATACGATATGGTTCATCCTCTACCTATCCCCGGCCGGGTGATACCAAAGACTTTAAAAATGTTAGTAATGGCCGCCCTCCTTGTCGATCAGGGCTACGGGGTTAGTTAGCATTACGACTGACTGGCTGGTGTCAGGATAAATGGACTAGTAGTACTGGTAACTTGTCGAGGAGACGCCTTGATATAACTGAACACATGTTGAAAGCGTTTAGGTAGTGATGTGACCGTTTTTGATTTGCTTTAACACTTCCACTTCCGTATTTAATAAGGTCGACAATTAGACCATTCCAGTTTTTCCGCCAACAGGAAATTTTGTAAAATTTAATGTCTAAAAGTGGCAAACAGTGCAGATTTCGGGAGAGACAGCCCGCTATGAGCTGTCTCATCTGCATCTGTATTGTTTACAAAAGCCTTTAATTGCCTTTGGTAGAATACGAGTTATTTCATTATAAATATGTTTTGTATGGCGATATACATCATTTCATTTATGTTGTATGAGCCAATAAAAATGATTAATTTATTGATTGGGGTTTAACGCCATTTTCAGCCATTGTTCATGCATATCACGGCGGCCAGTTCACCTACTCGTTTGTTTCCTTACTTTCTTTTACCACACTACATACTTTCCAAACAATGTCCTACTGTTCCACATAAACTGTTAGCCAAATGGAGGAATACGTATGACGCTTGTCACAATAACTTTTGTCAAGCATCGGAACAAATGTTGGCCGAGCTTGAGTTCGATCTCACAACCCCTGAATTGGCTCCCCGCGTCACTGACTGAGCTACCGGAATCTTTGCTTAAAGAAAACAGTATGCTCTGTTCACTGTTAATATTATGTTCACATTTGCATTGTGTGTCGTGGACTAAAACGGTAGAAACACACGAAGAATGAGAACCAAAGCGTTATTTTATGTTTCTTTGTATATGGTGGGTTATGCCGCTTTTTACTATTGTTTAATTTAATTTATCTTTACACCAGCGAGTAAGTCGTAATGCTTATCCCAGCAACAGTTTTCACAGTCTATTGTACACACACAAATACATACATGATACTATAGTTCAAATAAAGCGCCATAGAGGGACTGTATCCATTTTTAAGTATTTGATATGACGGATTAAACCCGCGACCTCCCGCACCCGAGACTGACATTGTACCACTCGACCATCGAGGTGGTCGGTACTTATTTCAGTTGTACATACGATTGAGCCGTCCAGCGATAAAACTATGGACTATGCGTTATGTACACATGCGCAATTGATGTAAGTACTGATAAAGCATTTTTTTGTAAAAACATATCTCAATGGGAGTTAAAAACATCCATTTTAAACTAAACATTACGAAACGTATAGTTCATTCTAGAACCATCTTCTTTTTTTAATTACCAAACCACTTTTATTTTGTTTTAAGATAAAACTACCAAACGGCATCTCTGTAATATTAATTTGAAGCTGGCGGGATTAAAATATGCCTACAGAAATAGCAGAACGTTCTGTTATAATCTTTCAAAGGGTTGTTCAATGAATCTTATTTATGACTGCAGAACTTGCTAAAGGAACAATCTCCAATTTTGTCAAAAATATTATCAAATCTTTTCAATAATAATAACATTATTTTCTATATTTAATACAGATGTTTAAATAGTCGTCTGCTGCAGAATTGTGTTATGAAAGAAAGGATGAATTCCTTCATTGGCAGTGGATATAATAATGTTTTTGCAAACAATGTAGATTCACGTGAATCCGCACGTAACGAGCTGTCTCACCTGAATATTGATCAGCATTAAATTATTGAAATATTCCAAACCTTTTCTTACATAAATGGAGTAGCCCGATTTTGAACATTGAAGAGTCTATTTTAGGACATTCGGCTCTGAAAGAGTTAAACCATGGTTAGAACCACTTAAATTGGTAACTACAAAACACATCACAATGGTGACGGCAGATAGCGCATTGAGAGATATAGTGTTTATTATACTTGGATTTTTGTCTGCACCGCTCTCAAAGAAATAAACACATATTAAGCATATTGAACGAACATGTATAGAAATGTAACATAATGAGAATAGCCGCATTTCCTAGAAGCTATCTATTAACAAGAAACCACCCTTTAGTTTCGTAGCTTGTCATTTTATGCGGTGTTTAAATTGAGATTTTTAAACGGTGTAAGCTGCAGAAGAGTTTGGAACTCCTCTGCAGTTTGAAAAGTTTGTAATCATTGAAAGGAGAAAGTTACTGGCCCGTCGTGTTCGCCATGGTTCTATCATAAATACAAGCTAAAAAGATACCTACGGTAGTACACACTTCTTCAGCGACATGTCACGTTTATTTATCTCACTACTCTCTTTAATCCGTTTTGTCGTTGAAGTCCGCCTACCTTGCATTAATAAAGACATTTTTTCTAGAACAAATGTGATGCTTTTTCTATACTGTATTAATATTATTGTTTGGATTTTAACACGTCAGTTTCACTTCGTCTTTATTTTTCCTCTGTTAAACTTATTTATTGGAACAAAAATTATAACTCGCATCCAACCAATACCGACCAACAGAGCATTATGGGTATCTATTTGATAAAAGAGAATGAATTATAGATCTGTGGTTGAAAAAGGAACTTTCTGCCGCGTCACATATAATTGCATTATAAATAACTCATACTAAAATACTTCGTTGAACGTATATTTGATCTGACTACCACGCATACAAGTTCGTGTCAAACTGACACTATATTGCATTATAAATAACTCATACTAAAATACTTCGTTGTGCGTATATTTGATCTGACTACCACGCATAAAAGTTCGTGTCAAACTGACACTATATATTTAAATATTCATGAATAGGTTCTCATTTGTCTGTCAAATAAAATCGCACGATACAACCAACGCTCGTTCGTCACCGCTTCTCAAACTCGTTATAATATCGGGCGCTTGGTGTGAAACGGTTGTAACTAAAATCGGCATTTTTTACCAAGTTTAATCACCAGGCCATAAAGTATTTATAAGCGTTAAATCATTTTTCTTAGTAAACAATGGAAATTTAGGTGCCATTGCTCGTTCTGAGCAATGGCACTTATATTTGCATTGTTTACAAAGGCTCAAAATTGCCCCTAAACCAGGGTTTTCAAAATAGGTTTTTAGTTACAACCGTTTCACGCCAAGCCCTCGATATGCTTTATCTCCTCTGCTGATATCAAACGACTTTGTAGGCGACTTTTTTATTTGATGACGCAAAGGTCAATCTCGGATGACCTGTAATTGGTAGTCATCAGATCCGTACGAGCTTTTGCTATTGCTGCGAAGTAAGGCCTTTCAACAGAGATTGATATCATTGATACCATATGACACTTCTTTCTTTCTAAATAAACCAATCGGAATTGTAATGTAAGTCTCTAAACAGAAATTTGATATCTAGGGCGTCGTTTTTCATTCGGACTCTATTCGACTTTTTTATTAATGTGCCTTTCTGGACTACTTTCGCAAATAATGTGGCGTATTTCTGATTCGAATATACTCCGAATGTATATCATTCGTGCGGACTGACACGGTTATCATCCCACGTCAATGTGGGGACACATTTAAACCCTTCCCTCATACAAGAAATTATTGAAAAATTAATTATAATTATTGGAAAACGTGCAAAACACTCTGACAAAGGTTTCAAACGTCGTCTGCTGCAGATGCTTCTAATTGCGTCTTGGTGGGAACAAAGGTTAATCACATAACTGGGAATTGATTCGCCATTCCTATTTTTGAGTTTTTTTGCAGGACCGCCGTCCGAAATCAAAATCGAGTTTAGTCAAAGGATTACGATTCGGATTTTAGTCATAGGTTATCCATTCAATTATAGAGATTATCTACTTTTTTACAACATATGTTCAAAGTCGTCTGCTGCAGAATTGTCGTATGAGGGAAAGGGTTAAGCTGGTGGGTTCTGAAGGTTGGTCGAGTTTCTCGGGGGAAATCGATAATATGAACCGTTCAAACAAAGGAACGTTACACGTTTTGTGTTATATTACCACCTTGTGATAGGGCGATATATAGGTGACATACTACTAAAAGTTCAATGAGAATCAAAACATTTCAGCTCCAAATTTTAAAATTGTCCAAACAAAACAGGGAAAGAGCTGCCCTGTACTTGATAAGAAAGTTTTTTTATAGGCGTTTAAAGCCAGTTTCAACATTATTTCAGTTATATTACGGCGAAATTGCACATATTCATGATCCCTGGGCAAGCAATTTACAATGTGCCTTGCCTTAGGGCACTCCACCATGACCCTCGTGTCGCGACTGGGGATCGGAACCAGAACGCAAGGTTTCAGATCTCCGACACTCGACCACGGCGGATTCCTTTATAAGAAAGAACATGTCGATTAAAAGAGGTCGGGTACCTTTTTCTTAGCAACAAATAACTTGGCTGAATTTGATACCACTTTCCATATGTGCACTTATCGTTTATGGTCACGCTCACACAATAATGCACACAGCCTGTGGACTGAACTTCGCATATCCAATGTAGCCATCTCAACACACATATACATAGACATAAACATTATATTTAGCTTTTTATGTCACCGGCCCATAAACAAGCATAAATATTAACAATTATCAGTTATCGGTATTCAAAAAATGACATTCATAAATATTACACATATACATATATGTGTGTCAATTGCAATGTACAATATATCATAATTCAAATCAAATGATCGTTTTTGGTGCTAGGAATGTCATTTTAATGACATTTACATACTTCAAAAACATTTTAAGTAAAAAAAAAAGTTTCTTTCCAAGTCGTCTGCTACAGATTTTTGGTTTGTTTTTGTATACGGGAAAGAGTTAAATTATACAAATTAAAAGGTACGTAGATCCATTCGTGTCAAATCATTTCAATAATCTAATAGATATGAGGAGGGACATCCATATTTGGCTTTGTCACGATCCGTTTTGATCCACGGCCAGGGCTAACAAAATAATTTAAAATATGGTAGTAATTACATTCACTCCTCGGATTGTGAGGTTATCATTACGACTGCCTCGCCGGTGTCAGAATTACTGGTAACTAACGCAGGAAACGCCGTAACGACAATGTTGTTGGCAGAAGCGGTACACAGCATAAGGTAAAACAATCGACCGCAAATGCATGACATTGCTAAATAGTGTTTAATCCGACATATCCAATACTTATCTAGAGATTTCTTCAACATATGTGAATACGTTCTCTCCTCTCATTAACTTTTTCACTGACAAATTTCACAAAGTCGACTCTTCCATGTTGAAAATTGGACCACTGCATTTTTCATCTTACAGGAAAGTCCGTAAAATGTAATGTCTAAGTGGCTAACAATTCAGATTTCAGGAGAGCCAGCTCGTTACGAGCTGTTTCACCTGAATCAGCATTGTTTGCAATAGCTTTTATTGCCTTTGACAGCGAAATGGTTAAAACATATATGGTATGGCAGCTACATTTTTTTTTTACATTTAACTATTACCCATTAAATAAATGACACAATAATAAATTATGACACAAAAATCGAACTGCAGAATATGTGAGCGGTCCCCAATGAAAACCAACATCAGCGTAGTTGTAACGCCTCTATATTAATGCGCCGGTTGATAGGATATACACTGTTCGCAAATGCATTATAGTTGGTCTAAATAGAGCTCGGCTGATTTACAAGTATATAAATATAGTAACTATACCTTATGATTTCAGTTTTCTGAGACATATCTCTACATACAATCGTCTTCGAAGTCTCAATCTTCTTCGCCGGGTCCAGTCTACTCGTTGTTGACCCCTTCTGTTGCTTCTTGCTGCTCCACATGATGTTCACTTTGTAACTGAATCAGTTAACATACAACACTGGTGTTCGCCTACGTTATAACCAAGTCGTTAACAGAAAGCGCTGGTTTTAAAACGAGGTCGCTAATTTATGCCGTTGAAATGAACGAGTTATAACAGATTCCTGCGGGACACTGGGTAAATTGATAATTAATTGAAAGCATCTCCGCAACATGCAAAAAAAGGCATCTTTATATTTTAGTTCCTAAATACGTAGATATCTAGAGGACATTTGCATTTTCTAACCGTTTACCGTTTATGGATGATGTTTGATGTTTCCGAACCATGAGACAATAGAAATGGTTTTGGAAATCAGAGAAATTGCACTCAAGCAGCGATTTCTCATGTGTCCACAATGTCAACAACTGTGCATCATAAACGATATATTTAAACAAAAAAGTAAATTTAAAACGATTGCCGATTTGCTATCAAAGTCACGTGAACAACTTACTTTAAATTTAGAAAAGTCTTCACATTTCAGATTTTATACTTAAAAACATAATAAGCATGGTCTGGGTTCGATCCTCCTGGATGCTGTAATGGTCGAGGAGTTCAGATCGCCTGAGCAAGACATAATTACTAGGATTTGTTAATCTCCAAGGAACATTTAATAATATGGAAAAAAACAAAATTATGGCCTCTGCGTCCGCGTAGGCTAATCCGGGCCGAGACATTCCGTCTCAGGGAGATAGAGGTATAGAGTTATGACTCCTGAAACAGAAAATCTACAGGATGCAACATGTGACTGTATGTGTTAGCTTGTGCGGCATTCTTAGGCTGATCCAGGTCTATACTTTAAGCAGAGTCCACAATGCAGCTGCGGCGATAGACATCTGCGTAATGTATCGACCAGATCAGCCTGCGCTGTCCGCGCAGACTGATCCGGCCGACACATTCCGTCTTAGGGGGGATAGATGTATAGAGTAGTTATTCCAGAAACAGAAAAGTCACAGAAGGCGAAAAGTGTATGTCCGGTTCAGCCTGCGCGGCATGCTTAGGCTGATCCGGGTCGATACTTTACGCAGAGTCCACAATGTCGGTTTTCTCGCGGGACGGCTCATAATATGCATTGTCAGTGTGATCTAACTGAAATACTATTTTAGGCGATGTAATGCAATATTTGTGAATATTATATGAGCTCGTGCTTAGGGAATGGTACCAATTTGGTTCGATTGTGTGAACAATGTCGATCTAGATCAGCCCGGGTATCGGCACAGTCTGGTCAAGATATAAACTGTTCGTTTATTACTTACACACACCTGTTAAGAAAATCAACTTATATAGGTTCTGATCAGAAAGAGCAGATGTTTAAGCTGATCTGAACCCAACAATGTACAGAAATGCCAACGTGTACCTTTTCTCATACATTTGCTAGTATGAAAACTGATATATTGCACGCGACCAAAATGTTCACAAACATATGAAGAATCAATAAACTGTGATGCCATCGTCATAAAACATTAATTTGAAAATCAAAACCCAAGAGGAAGCTACAATCAACTAGTTGTTAAACAGGCGTATACACATAATCAGAGTCGTCTACAGCAGATCTAAGGGAAATCTCTATAATTGTAGGTATAATTACTGAAAAAAGTTGATGACATTGTTGCAAAAGGAGAAATTGCCCGTTGAGCAATTTATCCTTTTGTTACGATGTTTTTCCAAGTCGTCTGCTGCAGATTCGTCAAAATGCGTCTGTATGAGGCAAAGGGTCAAACAAAAGAAACTATACCGTCTCCATGGAGTAATGGTGAAAGCGTCAGCATTTGGTCCTATCACCGATCGAGTCATGACAAAGACTTGTAGTAGTTAGTGGATTCCCTCGTTAGATCGCAGGGTTGTGGGGATAACATTAAGCATTTAAGCATTAGGACTGATACAATGGTTTCAGGATAACACAAATACCGGTAGTAAATTAGCCAGGAAACGCCGTGATATAACTAAAATAATATTGAAACTATGTTAAACAAAAATATAAAACAAACAAATAACAAGATAACACAACAAAGTGTCGTTACAACTGGTTAGATATAAACGCAACACATATTTCGAGGGCTTGGCGTGAGACGGTTGTAACTAAAAACCTATTTTGAAAACCCTGGTTTAGGGGCAATTTTGACCCCTTTGTAAACAATGCAAATTTAGGTGCCATTGCTCAGAACGAGCAATGGCATCTAAATTTACATTGTTTACAAAGAAAAATGATTTAACGCTTATAAAGACTTTATGGCGAGTTGATTAACATTGGTAACAAAAATACAAATTTTAGTTACAACCGTTTCACGCCAATCCCTCGATTTCCTACATGCCATCGATCAACCTCATCACGTTTAACTCTTTCAGCGCCGAATTGTTTGAAGTAGACTCTTCCATGTTCAAAATCGGGCGTCTCCATTTCTCATGTAATACATTTTTGGATTATTTTGATGAATAAAAGGCAAACAATGCTGATTTCATGTGAGACAGCTCGTTACGAGCTGACTCACCTGAATCAGTATTGTTTGTGCAAAAAAACTCAATATTTACTTTGGCGCTGAAAGAGTTAAAGCATGCAGTAGAACACTAGAACTGTGACACGTAACATTTTAATATGTCATCGCTCAACCTTATTACGTTTAAACGATGACGTGCCGAGTGCAACAATATTAAAACACGTAACATTTTAATATGTCATTGGTTAACCTTATTACATTTAAACCATGACATGCCGAATACACCAGAACTGTGACACTTAACATTTTAATATGTCATCGCTCAACATTATCACGCTTAAATAATGTCGTGCCGAGTGCACCAATACTGAGACACGTACCATTGTAATATGTCATTGGTCAACCTCATTACGTTTAAATGATGACGTGCCGAGTGCACCAATACTGAGACACTTACCATTGTAATATGCCATTGGTCAACATTTATTCATTTAAATGATGACGTGCCGAGTGTACCAGAACAGAGACACGTACCATTTTAATATGTCATTGGTCAACCTTTATTCATTTAAATGATGTCATGCCGAGTGCACAAGTACAGAGACACGTAACATTGTAATATGTCATCGCACAAGCTCATGACGTTTAAACGATGAAGTGCCGAATGCACCAGTTCAGAGACACGATACATTTTAATATGTCATTGGTCAACTTTATCATGTTTAAACGATGACGTGCCGAGTGTACTAGTACAGAGACACGTTCCATTTTAATATGTCATTGGTCAACCTTATCATGGTTTAACGATGACGTGCCGAGTGCACCAGTACAGAGATACGTACCATTTTAATATGTCTTTGGTCAACCTTATCATGTTTACACTATGACGTGCCGAGTACACCATTAGAGAGATAGATACCATTTTAATATGCCATTCGTTAACCTTATCATGTTCAAACGATGACGTGCCGAGTTCACCAGTACAGGGAAACGTAACATTGTAATACGTCATCGCACAATCTCATTACGTTTAAATGATGACGTGCCGAGTTCACCAGTACAGGGAAACGTACCATTTTAATACGTCATTGGTCAACCTTATCATGTTTAAACGATGACGTGCCGAGTGCACCAGTACAGGAACACGTAACATTTCAATATGGCCTCGCACAATCTCATTACGTTTAAACGATGTCGTACCAATATCACCAGTAGATAGACACGTACTATATGAATATGTAATGGCACAATCTCGTTACGTTTATTCGATGTGGTACCGGGTGCACCATTATAGAGAAGCGTAACATTTCAATATGTCATCGCACAATCTCATTACGTTTAAACGATGACGTGCCGACTTCACCATAACTGAGACACACACCATTTCAATATGTCTTTGGTCAACATTATCATTTTCAAACGATGACGTGCCGAGTACACCATTATAGAGATAGATACTATTTCAATATGTCTTTGGTCAACCTTATCAAGTTCAAACGATGACGTGCCGAGTGCACCATAACTGAGACACACACCATTTCAATATGTCTTTGGTCAACATTATCATGTTCAAACGATGACGTGCCGAGTACACCATTAGAGAGATAGATACCATTTCAATATGTCTTTGGTCAACCTTATCATGTTCAAACGATGACGTGCCGAGTGCACCATAACTGAGACACACACCATTTCAATATGTCTTTGGTCAACCTTATCATGTTCAAACGATGACGTGCCGAGTACACCATTAGAGAGATATATACCATTTTAATATGTCATTGGTCAAGCTTATCATGTTTACACGATGACGTGCCGAGTACACCATTAGAGAGATAGATACCATTTTAATATGTCATTGGTCAAGCTTATCATTTTTACACGATGATGTGCCGAGTACACCATTAGAGAGATAGATACCATTTTAATATGGCATCGCAAAACATTATCAGGTTTTAATGATGTCCTGCCGAGTGTATCAGTACAGAGACATTTAACAGTTCCGTTTCATTGCACAATATGATCACGTTTTAATAATACAGTACCGAATGTCCCAGTACTGAGACATGTAACATTGCAATATGTCAATAAGAAGCGAATTTCCAGATCAGAATGTGACTTACAATGGTGTTATCAGGATCTACTCTGTTCGACATGTTTTGTGTGCAACTCCCGTGAAAGCGTAAAGGGACCAATTATGATTAAAACTATCCTAACAAGCACAACTATGCAATAATCTTTTTCATTTTTGCTTTTTATTTATAGACCCTCCGAATGTCGGATTTCATTTAACGTGGTTCGAAATATGATAGATAATGTTTAAATAACCCCTCTGGGAAATAATAAAAAAAACGAGATCAAACAATGTAAGTTATAAATAAATGAAACACATTTTATAATAAACAATATGAGGACCGATGTGAACTCAATAATGTCTTTTCATCGGCGTAACTTACACTTATTAATGGACGAACAACCGATCCCTTGTCATCAATACAGTTATGGTTTAGTTTATTTTAGTTTTAATTAGGGTTTAAATTATGGTTCAGTTTCAATTCCGTTCCATAGGCATTACAAGCCCATTCAAAAAACAATAAATTCAAAGAACAAACATGTTGAACACGTAAATTAATTGAACCCGGCCGGGTAGCTCAATTGGTAGCGTATCTGACTCGTGATCTGGAGGTCACGGGTTCGATAACCGGTTGCGGCGACATTCTTTCGGGCGATGTTTTCCATTGCCTCTCACCTCTGATCTATGTGAGAAAGTAGTCAGTGGCTTCGAAAGAATGTTGTGCAAGTACTGGTGTGGGAAAGCCAGGAAAACATGGGTAGGTGCACTGACCGCCGTGATATGACCAAAGCTGTTGAAAGCGGCGTTAAACTCCAAACAAACAAACAAATTCTCGCGTGTCGGCTCATTTTTTTCTTTTCTTTACATAGGTTGTTTTTTATTTTCATTTTATTCTCCTATACATGTATGTAGATTATATATGTCTTTTATTCTCCTATATGTAGATTATATTTTGTTTTTATTCTCCTATATGTAAATTATATTTGGTTTTTATTCTCCTATATGTAAATTATATTTGGTTTTTATTCTCCTATATGTAGATTATATTTGGTTTTTATTTGCCTATATGTTGATTATATTTGGATTTTATTCTCCTATATGTAGATTATATTTACTTTTCATTCTCTTTTATTACAGTGCATGGTAGGGGCTTGGTCGTTCATTGACAAATTGAACGAGCGCTTGGGTATGAATTACATTTCATATGTTTTGAATCATAATCCGTTACATCAATATGCTGCAGATGCGTCAAAATGCGTCTGTACGTGGGAAATAGTTCAATCAAACCATCATATCATATGAAACTGTTTCTTACTTTCATTGTTGGCTTGTTTGCAATAGAGAACCTCTACGTATACATGTAAAATTATCCTCAAAATAACACTATCAAGGACCGTTTCAATCAAAAGGTGTCAATCAACTGCATGTAATTAACATGGCGCTGATTAATATTCATGAGACTTTGTTCTGAGTTAAGATGTTCAATTCAAAGATAACATATCGACAGTTTTAAATACGATATTCACTTTACACACGTTTAAAACAGGTGCCACGCATATATCGAAATCGGGTAAATGTGTACTGGAACCCACGAATAGTTAACTTCGAATCCTGAATTCTTGATCTTACCGTCAATGGTATCAGGAATGTTATGTTTAAATCACCTTCGTTAACGCATTAATCAGTTTAATAAACATATGAATAACGACTAAATCGCAGTAATCGCGCCTTCTTTGTGAAAAGAGTCCCATAGGCAGAAGCCGCTCACATGTCGTCCCAGGTTCGAATCCCGTAATAAACGGGATCTGCCTTTGGATTTTTTTCCCCACAAACTTTTCCAGTACTTGTTAAATCTCCAGGAAGCAGACATTGAGCGAGATTAATATAAGCCTAAAAGCTTGATGCTCAATCGATGTAAAATAAATAAATTTAAAGTGAACGACTTTACGACCGAATGTTAACGAATACAGGCGAAGTGTAATGAGTGCCATGTACAACATATTTACAAAACCACGCATCAAACATTCATCGTTTACGTTGATAATGTTTTTAGAACATTAAGAAGTAGACGCCATGTCGTGTTTATTGGTGCATTGCGAAGTAGGCAACATCGCGTGAAACCCGACCTACCACGATGTTGAAGTTAACGTCATTTACGATTAAATCGCGGACTTGTATAATGACTATGTTTGCATGGTGCTTAATGTTGCCTTCAACAATTTGTCAATTATATCACTGCGTTGTGTGGGTCATGGGTGAGCTTTTTGCAAACAATGCAGATTCAGGTGAGTCAGCTCGTAACGAGCTGTCTCACCTGAAATCTGCATTGTTTGGCTGTGAGTTATAAAAATATTACAAAAATCCTATAACATGAAAGTAGAGTCGTCCGAGTTTGAACATTGAAGAGTCTACTTTAAACAATTCGGCGCTGAAAGGGTTAACAATTCTACTGATCGAACCATGCTGACACCAGCGAGTCAATCATAACAATGTCCCCCTAATCCCGAGAATCAAGGATTCGAAAGCCATTACTTCCATTTATAAAGTAATTAATATTTGATTATTGAAATAATTGCTTCTAAACACAAGTAAATGCGATTGACTTGTTTAGACATGAGACACTTTCAATGCAAGCTTTAAGGAGAAAACGTATTCAAACGGGCCGAATAGATCAACGAAAAATAAGAACAATTGAATGGTGCAATGCGAAAACCAGCACGAGGGAATTTTCGATCAGTTTTGATGCTGATGAACCTGCGCATCTACACAGACCGACAACTTTTCACAGAAAGTTTCAAAATATTTTAATATTTCGAAAAAAAACGCATCCATTTGGAACCTTTAGTATGGAACCACATGCCTATCTTTATCTATATTTGTAGTAGTAACGCTAATGTTAATTTTCCTCGAGCTCCGGTCATTTACAGAAACGTAGACGTTTTCGCGAACAATGTCTATATACGAAACGCAGCTATGGTTGTTTGTTTGTTTGTTTGTTTGTTTACTTTGTGGTTAACGCTACTTTCATCATTATTTCATTTAAAACACAGCGACAGATAACTTATTTATGATCCCTTGATAAACTAACAATTATTGGGCTAGGAGATGTGTCTTGCCTAAGTGCACTCCAATATGACCGCTCCGAGTGGAAGATCGAACCCGGGACGACCGGTTCCAACTCGATCTGGTTGTTTTTATATTTGTAGCCGAGCCCCGGAGCGGCCGGGTAGCGGCGAGGGCTTTCACTCAAGGGGTTGTGAGTTTGAATCCCAGCTCGGCCAACATTCTTTCCGTCGTTTGACAAAAGTCATTGTGGCAATAGTCATTCGTCTCCCACCAATAGGCTAATAGTCTATATAGAAAAGCAGCCATTTGCTTGGAAAGATTGTTGTGTGGATTACGAGTGAAAGCCAGGAAACAAATGATTAGGTGAACTGGCCAAAGTGATATGACTGGAAAATTGTTGTTAACGGCGTCAAACCCAAATCAATCGACAACCAATTTTATATATATATGTAATGTAAATTCACTTTAAGGGTAAATTTATCCCCCTGGTATGTCATGTTAATATTGTACCGAGATTGGTAATAAAATATATCTCATAAAAACCAGATCTAAACGCTAGTATACATCTGTTGACTGCGAATTTCAGATTGTCTCAGATTGACCTTTGCATCAGGCAATCGAATTATTGCCTACAAAATCGTTAGGTATAAAAAGGGAGATAACCCCTGTATAGATAGATGATTTAGAGAAGCGGCGATGAACGATTCATACGATTGAATAGTAACCATTTTGATAGCAGAATCGAGCGTTTGTTGTATCGTGCGATTTCAATGGACGGAAAAAAAATCAAGCATGTTTTCATGAATATTTAAATATGAAGGGTCATTTCGAGACGACAAGCCTCGATCAGAAATAAACCTCTACGCGTCAATTTGTATATACCACGCATTTAGAGTGCATACAAATTTCCTCGCCTCTAACTTCAATATTTATATACAACGGTTGCGTTCCAAACAAATCGGACACCGTACAATTGAAATTGCACCACGTGTATTGTTTCGTTAATTGAACAATACAACTGAAACATTGATTTTAACCCTTTCCCATTTGCAGACGCATTTTGACGCATCTGCAGCAGACAACTTCGAATTTTGCTGATAATGATTTTTTTTTTTCATTTGCCACAATGATTTTGAATAGCTATACTTTTATTTAAGGAGATTTTTCCATCGCTTTGCCTAAACGTTTTCAACGTCGACTACCGCAAAATTGTTGTATGTGGGAAAATGTTTAACCTTTCAAATCTCTTCAGACACAATCTGGGCTGTGTTCGGACGAACATGTACTTGTAACTGTAGACGACGGGATAGCTCTAGGTCTAACACTTTTACACTGTTCTTAAATATCTTTTAGTCGGTTAAAATAACACTTATATGAGCCGTCTCGCGAAAAAACCAACATTGTGGACTGCGTAAAGTATCGACCCGGATCAGCCTAAGCATGCCGCGCAGGCTAACCCGGATAGAAACTTTTCGCCTCCTGTTGATTTTATGTGTCAGGAATCATTACTCTATACCTCTATCCCCCTGAGACGGAATGTGTCGACACGGATCAGTCTACGCAGATTGCGCAGGCTGATCCGGGTCGATACATTACGCAGATGCCATAATGTTGGTTTTCTCGTGGGACGGCTCACATGTACTTGTAACTGTAGACGACCGGGATAGCTCTAGGTCTAACACTTTTACACTTTTCTTATAGATCTTCTAGTCTGTTTGACGGAGTCTTTGTTTGTTTGTTTGTTTGGAGTTTAACGCCGCTTTCAACAGCTTTGGTCATATCACGGCGGTCAATGCACCTACCCATGTTTTCCTGGCTTTCCCACACCAGCACTTACACAACATTCTTTCGAAGCCACTGACTACTTTTGACGGAGTCACCTTGCCTTGAATATAACTGAATAGTTTACTCTTGGATCATGAATAAGTGAAATGTCGCCGTAATATAACTGAAACTTTATTGAACAATCAACACACCGTAAAACCCCGATAAAATAAACAAATAAACAATTTGTTAAGCCATTTAGTCAGATATTCTTACGAAAGTAGTCCAGCAATGACTAGTTCTCCCCAAAGTATATGTAACCGTTCGAAAACTGGGTTTGGTCTAAAGTAACCGATTAACCCTTTCCCACATACAACAAATCTGTAGCAGTTAAATTTTGAAAACTAAAAGAAAAATGTGGAAACTCTCTCTAAATTAAAGAACATGTTCAAAGTCGTCTGCTGCAGATTTTTTGTATGTGGGAAAGGGTTAAGTTACTGTATATGCATGAACAACCCTCAAGGTCTATACCGCGTTTACTGCGAATTTTTATGGAATGATAACAAGACATAATTGTACCGATATAACTTGATAATTTCGTTAAAAAGTCGACATACCGCTACATCAATAAATGAAATGTACCATAATTCACTCGACTGTATGCAACATTAATGTATTTTGACTGCGTTAAACCGTGTAGGTACGTGGGTATGGAACTCGGCCAATCACATTTAGTCCCATTAGCTAATTTGAAACTCATCAATACTCGCTCATTGATTTTCGTTGTCCCGGGAATAAAGACTTTATAACATTTGTCCGCGTAATAGAAAAACATGCTTAATTTAATATTTAAACAAGAAACGTCGCAAACGCGACAAAACCAGGTTTTCAATGATTGATTGATTGAGAACTTCAGCCTGTGATCAAGCTTCTTTGTTAACCCTTTCTCTCATATAGACGCTTTCGAACGCCTCTGCAGCAAACGGCTTTTTGAAAACATAGTGACAAAAGAAGAAATTGCACAAAACGTGCAATTTCTCATTTGCCACAATGTTTTCCACTTTTTGTCATAGGTTATCCATTCAATTATAGAGATTTTCTATGTTTTGACAAAATACGTTCAAAGTCGTCTGCTGCATAATTGTCGTATGAGGGAAAGGGTTAAATGTTGTGTGTGTGTAAAATAATATGCCTAACTGGTAAAAGGATACACACAGAAGACAGGAAGCTTGCATAATAATGTAAATGATGTGTAACTAAGGAATTGAGTTTCCAACCGTTATTCCTTGTTAGTAACAGCGACCTTAACCTTGACCCTAGGGGCCCTAAACGCATTCCCATGAAAGGTCTCCATAGACTCTTTCTACATACTATTTGTGTTTCAATATATATATCAACCGTAATTAAAGATGTTCAGTTTCATATGTGAGTTTGACGCCGCACGTCCGCCCGACTGACTTTCTCAAGGCAGTACTCCACGTAACATCTGGCTACCGTCCAACGGACTATGCCAGCCACGATAACTTGTTTCAATCATCGTAAAGTGAATTGCCGAGCCTGGATTCGACCGAACGATCATCTAGTGATAGCCCTCGTCGATACCGACTTAACTATCGCATCTTAACAAACCGGTATGCATGAGACGTTCTAGTGTTTTATACGATATATGCTGGGACATGCAAAAACCGACCTTCGGGACTTTTTGATCACGCATGCTATGCACGCATCCTGAAACAAACCGACTGACCAGTCTGCGTACATTTGATAGTCGAGAGATGAATTCAAAGCAAGGTCAGTTAACAGAAAACTATATAACTGACATACCGGACACGCGAACAATACGTGTATGAAAGTTGTAAGTTTTTCTATTTATTTCAAAATCTGATGTACTGCACGTACTTCACATTTGGAAACACTATCCCACGAGAAACCAACATCGTGGACTCTGCGTAAAGTATCGACCCGGATCAGCCGAGGCATGCCGCGCAGGTTAACCCGGATAGACACTTTTCGCCCCCTGTGGATTTTTTGTTTCAGGAATCATTACTCTATACCTTTATACCCCTGAGACGGAATTTGTCCGCCCGGATTAGCCTGCACGGATTGCGCAGACTGATCTTGGTCGACACATTACGCAGAAGCGTCAATACTTATTTGCTACATTTCTAGTCTCAGTTTCTTTAGAATTATCAGTCGATGACCCTTAAACAGCATACAGTCCACCTACATGTATATGACCTCCTCACTAAAGTTACAATACGTTCTATACACACACTGATTACATGATGTTGTTTTTACTGGCCAACCTTTCGCAAAATGATAATTTCAATGTCATTTTCTTGTTTCCATTTTAAAGAATTTCATGTTTGCCCCTGATAATGTTAGTACGTCAACACATGTGTTGTAAGTTACTCCGAATTTAGGTCTTCTTAGTCCAGATAAACGCGGATTTAACAGTCTGAAATATACACTTCTTTTCCAGGTTTGTTGTTCACTGAGAACTGTAGGCTCAAAGGTATTATATATGCAGTCTATGTTGTGCTTGGGGATTGGCGAACATGGTTGGTTATATCTCAAGGAAGCACATATCGACAGAGATTAATACAAGAAACAGTGTTAGTTGGATCAGTTTATAGACATTCTTCTTTATGTCACTATTGTTGTTTGATTAACATACCTCTACGTGAATCAAGCCACCTTCTTCTTAAATGACTTTAATATGACAAGCATAATAATTCTTGCCACAGAGAATCACTATCAGTTTGAGTTGATCGTTGACCTGCGTGACAATTTTAGATACCCAATGCATCTGCTCTACCTTGTTTTAACACATGACCACATTGACATTGAAAATGTTAACATTTTGCCTTGATAAGGTGTTACTTAATTTTCACTTTTTGTGTAGTTATGAATAAGTGCATACTAGTAAACACAAGCTTTAGTATGGCAAGTGTAAATTGACTTCGTACTTTAATGAATTGAACTCCTTAAACTGGCTTCATTCAAAATCAGTAACGTCAACGTGTGGGATATTCAGGTTGTCTTAAAAGTATGAAATTAAAGAAACATACCTGGGATAAGCATCGGGCTACTTAGTGCCCAAAATAGTTTAAAACATATCAATATAGAATAAACCAGACAAAGGATGTTATTTGACCACACTAGGCCACAATGTCTACGATGTCAACGATTTAAAAAAATCGTGGAGCTCGACGATTTATTGTCTCAGTACAGTTTGTTACGATCTGTTACGTTTTGTAACGAAGCCAACACGACTCTGGTCAAGATCTGTCACAATTTTCATCACGTTCTCTCAAGTTCTGTTACGATCGTCACGATATGCTATCACGTTATGTCACGTTCCGTTAGGTTATGTTAATATCTCTCACGATCATGAAGTTCTGTTAAGATCTCCTGCGATTTATGGCCACGATTTGAGCAAAATCTCCATGCTTGCAGCACGATTGGGTATAAAAAGGCTGGCATATTTTTAATCTACCAAAACCTATAGATGTTTCCTTGTTCCGTGTGCAAACGTAATGAAGCTTGCAGAGCGTGTATTCACATCCTGGGACCGCGCGGGAACTTATCAGAGCGTGTTAGAGCGTGTATGCCTATCGGGATGTTCGTAGCAGAACGTGTCACAGCGTGATGTAATTACTCTTGCTATTCAATGTATCTTGACGAATCGTAGTAGAGAGTGATATAGCGTAATAGAAACGTGGTGGCATCGTAGTGAACCTTGAAGGAATCGTGTTTCCAAGTTCATCAAGATCCCCTACGATGGCGCATAAAGTTCTGTTACGCTCGGTTAAGGTATGTTAAGCTCTGCTACGCTCTAATACGATTCCCACGTTCTATCACGCTCTCTCAAGATTTGGCGTCAAATCGGCATAATCGTGACAAAATGTTTGACAGCCAAAACGTTTGTCACGCTCCTTACGATCATTACGATTCCACCACGTTCCCTCACGATCACTACGATTCGACCCCATGACCTCCCACGCTCATCATGATTATCTCAACTCGTGGAGATGATAGACATCGTGGCCTAGTGTAAACATTAGCAAAGAGGTAATTTGAGGAAAAAAATAGCAAAAATTAAAAAACATTTCTGGAAATATGTGAAAGAGTGAAATTGAAAATAACGTAGTAAGACAGACTTACAATGCTTTCAAAAAATGTATGCTGTGAACGCATCCAGTGTTATCTTTTGTAATAATCGTTTTCCATAGGCCTCGAGGTTGCTAGTGCTATAGAATGGCAAACAAATGATGATACAGAAAAGACTGCGCGAAGGCGCATATTTACCTTGATCTACGCTGGTCGTAAGCTTCCAAAGGTATCGTACAACATATTTTCAAAGTTTGTTAGATAATTTAGCAATTTAAGGCTCTTTTATCTGTTGGAAACAATTGTAATTGTGCAAAGAATAGTATGACATGCATATATGTAGTTTCATGAAGTTCCTGATATTTTTTTTGGAAATTTTAATGTACAGTTATATTTTAATGAAAATGCGTGTTTGTCCTGGAACCTATACTAACTGGAAGATGTATCCTGCACCACATGAAACAGAGAACTGTGTGGACTGAGATCGGTGTGCATGTTGACAATTGTCTACACAACGACCATACTATACGGTATTTTCCAAAATTACAATATCTCTCTCTGTCTCTCTCTCTGTTTCCCTGTCTCTCTGTCTCTCTGTCTCTCTCTTTCCCTCTTTCTATATATCTCTCTATCCCTCTCTCTCTATCCCTCTCTCTTTATCTCTCTCCCCTCTCCCCTCTCTCTCTATCTATCTCTCTCTCTCTCTCTCTTTCTCTCTCTCTCTCTCTCTCTCTCTCTCTCTCTCTCTCTCTCTCTCTCTCTCTCTCTCTCTCTCTCTCTCTCTCCTCTCTCTCTGTTACTCTTTCCGTCACTCCATCATGTCTCGTGACAATTGCATGTTTACTGTTTATTGTTTTTCTCGTCGTGTACCATCATTTTGGTTTGAGATAATAAAGGTTATGTTATGTCTTGTTCTGTATGCCATTGTAATCTTTGTAACATTAAACGTTTTGGGTTTTTTGAGTGTCTGTTTTATTAGGAATTTACACCATTTGCAATATTATGTTAATCATAACACGGTGACAGTTCACTGATGTATTGATCCCTGGGTGAACAAACCCAGTACTAAGCTAGAAAATGTCTCTTGCTAGCGGAAATAGAACCCGGGACGTCCATTTCTAAAGACATTCGCACATACACCAAATCTGAAGCAGATGACTTCGAAGAGATCTGGATCAAACATTTGGTAAATGTAATATGAATCAAGGCAAAGCATCTTAAGGTTCAGTCTCAACTGAGTTATTCCCCTGCTTAAAAGATAGATGTACTTGTTGTGCAATAACCCATTTACTATTTGCGGCTATAGCTCAATTGCTTATCGAGAGTGTTGTCAATTCAGGGGCTGAAATCGAGCGTTCAAGTTTAATCTCAGTTAACTCACTTCCCGAAAGTAAAAGACTACTATTTCCAGTGAATTTAAGAAAAATCCCCATGAGCTTGATAAAAAAAATAGATCGGATCATGAACATGAAGTTGGAGGGAATATCCCTAAAGCGATTATAAATGCATCAAACGAAACAGTTGTGCTAACTGATCTTGAAATCAGACATTATTAGTTTTGTCATTGTGTCACTTTTGTGATGCCAACTTGCAGCATTGATATGAACTAATCAATATCCCTTAAACAATTTATGTAGAGGGTCAACTAAAGAACGTTTCTGCCAAACAATCTTGACATAAGAAAAGCAGTTTAAGTTTTACCCCCATTCTGATGCCTCCTGGCAGCGTTGATCTTAAACAAATCAAGAAGGCTAGAGGGCGAAATAAGGAGCTTTAAAGCCAAATTATCTTGATATTGCACAAGACCACCAATTCTGTTGCTGCATTTCAACATTGTTTTTTTTATTGTTTTTTGATTAATAAATATATATTGAATAATTGTATAGATGGTCACATAAGTAACATTAATGCCACAGTGTAATCATTTTGAAATTAGATAAGCAGCTTCCTCCTTTTATCATGCCACTTGAGGATTAAATATTTCAACCAATCAATATGGTTTGAACATCTTTATAGAGTTTCACATGCGGAATTTTTCTGCCAATTTATATGGAAATAAGAGAATATCTTTAAAGTGTTGTCACTTTACTTCTTCTCTGGCGAAACAGCAACCAGAATTCAACACAAAATTCCAGTCCATTCAGTTAAAATTGGCCAAGCAGTTTAAAAGCATCTGTTGTTAAAATAAATGATTGCTGACGGATGTTGAAGGATGGATGGAGGATTATTACAAAAACTCGCAATAAGCATGTTTTGCTCAGATGGGTTAAAAACAAATATAAATGACAGTTAATTGATGAAATGTTATATATTGTTATTTAGTGTCATTTTGTTCCCGCTGAGATTTGATCTCAGAACTCCTGGCTAGACCAGGTGTTTTACCAGTTAAACTATAAGGTCTCAATATGACTTAGCGAGGAGCCCTTGTTACCTTGTTGGAAGAGGTCGATAAGTATTTTCAGGAATGAGCGTCCTTTATTGTGGTTAATTACTGTTAGCAGATACAGAAAACTGCATGTGCTTGTTGACATGACACTGTGTAAAGCCAACCTGGTTAAATGATTAAACATCGAGCAGTCGGTGCTTGCAAGTTCTCTGGGTTTTCATCATTTATGCTGGTTTCACAGAAGATTCATCCATTTCTGTGCGATATTAATGGTCTAAACTATGTGTCTGCAGAAGCGGGAACTTCACCGAGATTGACTGAATTAGTTCATGTTCGCTTTTGCTAAGGGTCTAAATGTCACACAATTCAATGTGTAATATTAGATACTTACCTTGCCCCACAATTCATGAATACAGTTAAAAACATTGTTGCAAAAAGAGAAATTACTCATTCAGAGCAAGTTCTCCTTTAACAAAATATTGGTTTCAATAGTTTTCTACTGTATATGTAGAAAATGAGTCTGCATGTGGGTAAGGGTTAATAATGAAGCAAACATAGACTTGTATGTTCGTTTAACCCTTTCCCTGCTACATTTGACGCATCTGCAACAGAAAATTTGAAAACAGTGTATGAAAAGAGTTGATTAATTGTCTGTTGCTTAGAAAATATCTACTCTCATTTTCCCACAATGTTTTCAAAAAGTGTTAAGTCTGGTAACCTGTATCAGGAATTAATCATATTGATTGATTGATTGTTTGGGGTTTTACGCCACTTTCAACAGTTTTTCAATTTATATTTCTGCGTTTTCAGTACCAGTTCTACTGGTTTATTTGACACAAGCCAGTCAGTCGAAATGCTAACCCCGCAAACCAGAGCGACACGGAGGGCAGCGAATTATTCATATACCATAAATATGCATCACACGACTTTGAAAACATTAGTCACAAATGTGGAAAGTCTCTATAACTGAATCAACACTTGTTTGAAGCATAGTTGGAAAACTATACATTTCTGTTACTAATGGGTGTATTATGTTACCTCCTGTCGTTATAATTTTAATTACACCCGACTGTATCAATCAGAGTTTCAATAATACGTTGATGTTTGATTGGACGGGGTTAAAAGCCATGTCCAACAACAAAAATAAATCAGTCATATATCGACGACCAGTTCTCATGTCCATGTGTTCCCTGCCTTTCTGACACCAGTACTCCAAATAAATTTTTACCAAACAATTGGCTGCTTTTCCACATTATTCATTAGCCAATGGGTGGTGATTTTTTCAAGTGACGGATTTTATTTTTTGGCCGAGGTTGGCTTGAAACTCCGACTGATCTACCAGGAATCGGCCGGAAACAATAAGAGTGAAGAACGCATTCTTGTTTGAATAACTGTTTAAATCTTTCCAACAGAAGGTGACTTTTAAAGCATCTGGGCAGAAATATGTAAACTCTTTTTAATTGGAAGTACACTTACTGTATCATGTAGATGATACTGTGTCAAAAGGAGAAACTGCTCATTTAGTCACACTGACGATGTAGATACGTCAACAGGTGTCTGTCTATATGTCTATATGTCTATTAAATCTTTCCAACAGAAGGTGACTTTTAAAGCATCTGGGCAGAAATATGTAAACTCTTTTTAATTGGAAGTACACTTACTGTATCATGTAGATGATACTGTGTCAAGAGGAGAAACTGCTCATTTAGTCACACTGACGATGTAGATACGTCAACAGGTGTCTGTCTATATGTTGGAGAGGTTTAACTTTAATTGACATGCAACTAATTGTACTTCCGTTTAGAAAATGAATGTTTAAGCAAGAAATCGAATCAGAGAACATTTGCATAGTCAGAGACATAAAATAATAGAGACCTTTTGTTTTAGGTCTGTGGCGTAGTATATATTCGGATCACTCTTGGTATCCGCATAGTTTGATCCGAATATGTACTGTTCTCATTAGTTCAAGCACGGACGTAGATAAGACCCTGGTTTAAGAAACTTTTAAGATAAAGTTGTATTGCCATAAGAACTCGGGTTAGATCGCATGGACAGATCTGTATATAGTTGACATACACATAGTCTGGAGTTGCTTTTACGAGAGAAAATATACTTAAGTGAAAAGAAGTTTAATATAATATCTATTAAAGATGTACTGAACTGAGAAGTGGATATTTAAAAAAAAAAAAAGTTACATTAATATTAAATCTTTTTATTATGTTGTCAATTAAAACCTGTTTAGTCATTATACCTTTTTATAATGCTTTAATTTTTTTTAAAAAAGTGGATTAAATTTGTTTTAGATAAAGGACTGAATTTTTTCGTGAGCCTTCCAAGCGCTGTCCAGTCGCCATGTTTGATTATGTAATATAACTGGGTAAAAAGAATATATTAAATTGGAATCTGGAACTTGTACAGTATCATATTGTTTTGAAAATAAGTAGAATATATTGTGAAAATTTGATGACAATTGAAGATATGTTTAAAAAACAAACAAAAACACATATTTTAACATTTTTTAGCCATTCAGACAAGAAAAACGATAAATTTTGCTCAATGACATATACTTTTCTTTTTAATTTTTATAAATGATATTAATTGCAATAACCTAAAGAAGTTTTAGAAAAAGTTAAATATTATAAATATGTTTTTTCCTTATTTCAAAGTTTTGAACTTTTCTAATCTTACACCTGACAAATATGGGTTCTCATTAGGGAAAAATAGCGTCTTTTTTTTAGGTTCAATTACAACGTATCACATGAACTTCCAAAGATATGGATAACTTCAGAATGAGATCTAAACCACAAGAAGACAAACAATTATCAAATCATCTTTCAAATATTGGCAATTTGCGTGAAAACTTTTTTTTTTTCATGTGCTGAAATAGCAAAAAAAGCATATCATAAGGCTTTCATAAATGGATCTAGCAAAAAAAAAAGCCCACTAACATACCTTTTTTTTTTTTTTTATTAAACATACATCCAACTTTCAAAAAAACAATGTTACAACAAAAGTTAAATATTAATCCACTTTTCAGTCCAGTACATCCTTAATATGAGATATATCGTCTGTCATCGTTGGATTAAATATGTGCAGCATTATACAAAAGTTTGTCAAAAACGAACTAGTAAATCTGCACAGTATTCTGTACTATGTGCCTATGCTTATCAGCTGTTATGACGTCACAGCTCGGTTCGCCTTATCGAGGTTGTTTGGACAGATAAGTTTGAAATGGTAAATCACACAACTTTGACCATATATATAACTTCCGTTTTAGTTTGGTAACTTGAATATGGACTTGGCAGTCTGCTTTGTTGGAATCTAGCCTCTGTATATATAAAATTTCTTTTCTTTTTATGCGGGGGATTCAGCTGTGCTGAATACCTCCGTATATTGTCATGCCCAGCTTACAGGAAATGAAAAATTGTATTTTTTTTGTGCTGCCCTCTGTTTTTCGTCGTCGATATATGACTGATTTATTTTTGTTGTTGGACATGGCTTTTAACCCCGTCCAATTCATAATTCAGAAATTTAAGTATAAAATATAACACAAAGTAACTTCATTATATATAAAAGTATAACAATTTGCTTGTGCAAAAATAACAAAATGTAAATTTATATTGAAACCATTTTATGTTTGAGAAAACCTCTAGTCATAGCGTTTGTTGTATTTTTACACAACTGGTAGAAATGTTCACTGTAATGATTATTATTATATATAGGGTTTTACGCCACTTCCAACATTATTTCAGTTATATCACAGCGACAGTTCACTTATTCATGATCCCTGGGTAAACAAACCAGTACTAGGCTAGGAAATATGCCTTGCCAAAGGGCACTCCACCATGACCGTTGCACTTTATTGATACTGTGTATCACATTTAAAACACATGGCTGTCAATATTCAAGGTTACTAATGGCTCATAAGTCTGTATACATGCTTCTGACAAATAATGAACTATACATGTGGCCCCCATGTATCTAGTTAATTAAACTCTCCACTGTTTGTTACATCCCCCGCATTTTAGTACTTCAGTACTTTGATTTCTTTTTATGTCTGCTTTAAAAGTGTAAGGGACATAACTAGTGAACTAGTTATTTCCCGTTTAGTTATCTCAAGAAATATTTACTTCCTCATTGATAAGGAATTAGTTAAAACTGAACAATTGCCTATTTTCACGCCTGATTGTAATTCGTAATAATGTTTTAGATATGGACAGTCTGTCGTGAGCATCAAATTCATATTTAGAAAGGAAAGTTGTTAATTTAGGGAATTTCTTGACATCTATTTTCGTTTTGAAAAATCGAAACCATTATGGCGGAAGGAGGGTCTCATTCACATGTAAGTAAAACAAATAGTTCTTCTTACTGAAACTTAAGACAAGTTCCTTTCAAAATAATCCATCCTTAACTGAATCGGGTATAATCATGCTCTGCAAAATAGACTCACATGATTAACTTCCATTATCGTGGCAACGCTTGTTTATCGGTTGCTAGACGACGAGAGTTGGCGGTTTAATCTTCTAAGCCGTTGTAGTGGATTTCCCTCAGTTGTTCTATAGTTTTGGGAACAGATCAAAGGCCGGATCGCACCTCGTCTTTGGTTAATACGACTGATGTATAGGAACTTTCAAGCCGCAGCAGGTCCTTGATAAAGTCAGCAGTTTGACATGACGCGTGTGATTTGCCTACTACAGTAAATAGCTGCCAATGCAAGTATAATCATCATTGACAGTTCTGACATATATTTTACAAGTCTCGATGAGCTTAGAGTTGGATTCACTTCTATAGTACTTCAGTTCTGATTCGAACGATTTAATTAAGTTTTGATCTAAAGCGTGTTTACATTACAGCATTCTTCACCATTTTCATTCTATCTTTAACACTTTCACAGTGATTTGCCGACGTCGTTTCTCCTCATCTTCTGATAGCTCGTGCGGCAACTACCTTTTCAATATTAAAACGCCTGTGCTAATAGTAAAAGCTATTTGGATGCTAAACAGGTCATCTTAATATTCTTAAAAGAACTTCCTGGACAAAAAAGTTAAACAAAAAAAAAGAAAAAAAAAGGGTTTAACGATCAGTCATATCTCATGAGCTATCTCATCGCGTGTTTATCATCTATCTGAATTAAGCAACCCTTACAAATTCTCTAGTTGTCACTGACGCATACCTTCCAGACAGGTGCTGTTGCCTTTGGTGTTCCCCCTTTTCTGAAATTCTCTGACCAATCTGATAACAAGAGATGTTTGTCAAAATCAAAAGGGGTCATCTTCTGGTCAACCTCAGCCTCCTTGTCAAGTTTGAGGGCCATGGGTGCGCGCAATGTCGAGTTATCACTCGGACAAGCTTTTAGCGTTCAAGGTCACTGTGATCTTGACCTTTGAACCGATGACCTCAAAATCAGTAGGGGTCATCTACTGGTAAGGCCCAAAAATGTCAGGTTTGATGACCGTAGATCCAGGCATTGTTGAGTTATCACTTGGACAAGCTTGGTCACTGTGACCTTGAACTTTCACCTGATGACCTCGAACTCAATTGGGGTCATCTACTGGTCACCCCAGCCTCCATGTTAAGTTTGAGGGCCATGGATGAAGGCAATGTCGAGTTATCACTTGGACAAGATTCTCCGTTTAAGGTCCGTGACCTTGACCTTTGACCCGATGACCTGAAAATCAATAGGGTCCTCTACCTGTCACCTCAGCCTCCATGTCAAGTTTGAGGGCCATGGGTGCAGACATTGTCGAGTTATCACTCGGACAAGCTTTTCGCATTCAAGGTCAGCCAGTAACTTGACCTTTGTTCCGATGACCTCAAAATCAATAGGGGTCATCTACTGGTCACCACCAGCCTCCATGTCAAGTTTGAGGGCCATATAGGTCCAGACATTGTTGAGTTATCACTCGGGCAAGCTTGTCAATGTGACCTTGACCTTTTCCCTTATGACCTCAAAATCAATAGGAGTCATATACTGGTCACTCCCAGCCTCCATGTCAAGTTTGAGGGCCATATGTGCAGGCAATGTCGAGTTATCAGTCGGAAAAGCTTTTCGCGTTCAAGGTCACTGTGACTTTGACCTTTAACCCGATGACCTTAACATCAATAGGGGTCATCTACTGGTTAGGCTCAACCTTCAAGTCAAGTTTGAGGACCGTAGGTCTTGGCATTGTTGAGTAATCACTCGGACACGCTTTGGTCTACCGACGGACCGACCTGCCGACCGACCTACTGACCTACCGACCGACATGTGCAAATGAAATATACCCCCTCTTCTTCGAAGAGAGTATAATTAATTATGATCCATGTACCCATACCGAGCTAACTTCATGAATGGCGTGCAATATCTCCCTTGTGTCCGAGCCTAAAATGTTTGTAATGTCCTGTTCTCTTGTCAACATGAATGCATTATTCAGGATGACGTCACCAATTTTGTATTTTCCCGAGCAAAAATGAACGACAGAGTAGACATATCAATGCTTTAGAAAAATAATGTAGTTAGTGTTACAAACGATCTTATAATATCCATATATTTGTAACAAGCTTTTAAATACCAATCTTATGATGGTGTTTCCATGAAAATGTGCACCTGTTATGTTGGCCAGCATTTCATACCATACACACCTAACATAAATCATTTAACAATGCCAAAATGGGGTCTGATGGTCAAAGACCATTAAGAGTTGTTTGAATAAAACATATATACATCTATATAGCAAATGGTTGTAACACCTGAATATAATTATATATCATAGAACACCAATTATCTTTTATTTATTCAGGAGAATATTATGAAGGTGACAGACAAGTTGCAGTTCGACTTTAAAGATGAACTTGGGCGCGGGATGTGGTCCACAGTGTACACAGGGAGATTCGAAGATATACCGGTTGCAGTCAAAAGGATCAAATGTAAAGATGCCTTAGATGCACAAGAAAGAATACGTTTGTTAAAAAAATTCCAGAGAAATAAAAATAATGAATACTGTTGAGAGAGATAGACACCGGAATATCATTGGTTACTATGTTTCAGATATCCAGGAAGATCACATGTATATTGCTTTAGAACTATGTCATGGAAATCTTGTAAAGTATGTCAAAAGTGAAATTCTGAAAGCATCTTATCCACCAAAGACAGTTAATATAGATATTGCATCGGGAGTTGATTTCTTGCATTCTCAAAACATTGTACACAGAGACCTCAAACCGGAAAATGTGTATTTCATAACTAGAGACGAATGCATTACACGAATTGTGATAGGGGATTTCGGTACATCTAAATGTACAGTTGATGGCATGTGTACATTGTCTGGGACCACTGGCACATTTGGATACATCCCCGTTGATGTGTGGGACAAAATAAATGCATCGGATGAAGAAAACGTAAACATCAAACATAACATGAGCACAAAATCAGACATTTTTGCCCAAGGTTGTGTTTTTTATTTCACGGTCACACACGGCTCATATCCGTTCGGGAAAAATGTAAAAACACAAGTCAATATAATAAATCGGTGTCAGCCTACACTAGAAGAATGTGTCTTATCGGATGATCCACTTAAACAGTTGCTCATAAAAATGCTGAGTCATAACCCTGATGAAAGACCTACTGCTAAAGAAGTGAAGGAACACCCAGCTTTCTGGTCGGCCGAACGTGCATTACATTTTCTATCGGATGCAAGCGATGAACTTGTGAATTCTAACAGTGTAACAAGAAGTCGGTTTGAAGACCCGAATGTCATCAGGGGTGGTAACTGGATGACTAAACTGCCAATTAACCTGAAAACACATTTCAAGAATTATGTACCGGGAAATAAGAAAGGAGGATGCATGCATATATATCGCAAATACGATGATAGCGTGTTTGGCATTTTACGTGCAATACGAAATGTAGTTAGCCACCACAGACAGTTTCCTCATGAAGTTCTTGAAGAGCTTGGAAGGTTTCCAGAAGGACACGCGCAATTTTGGATGCAGCTTTGTCCATTGTTGTTGATGCATGTCTATAGGAAAGTGAAAGGTAAACACTACTTCAACACGATAACTAAATGTGAATGTGAATGTTAGTGGAAGACAGTGGTGCAGAGGTAGAGCGTCGGCCTCTCACATCAAAGGTCCCTGGTTCGAGTCCCGTGATGAGCGGGTCCTGACTTTGGGGATTTTTCCACACAAACGGCGCGAGTACTGGTTAAGTATCCAGGAAGCAGACATCGAGCGTGATTAATATAAGCTTAAAGCTTGTTTCGCAATCGATTTAAAATAAATAAGTTTAAACTAATGTTATGCAATTTTATATATGCAAACAATTTGTTAAATGCCTGAAATATTTGGTATGAAAATTGCCTCTCTGCTTTAACATATTTCTAAAGTTAATGTGTTCAATAAGCAGACTATTACTGTTAATGTCTGTCCAGTATTATTGCTTTAATATTTACATTTTGAATTACATGTATATAGCACTTTAACAACATTCAAATTCATGCTATATTGCTGTTGAATCTTGGCTACACTTCAGAGGGATGACTCGTTTGAATAAATGTGTTTGTGGAAACTGCGGGTGTGGTTCAGTGTCAATTTAAAATTCTGAACATATATAAATAACAAACAGTGATCAATTTCGTTCTTCACATTATCATGTTGTTCACTTTAAAAAAGTAACTGCTAAGGTTTACAGATATGAAAGAATTTACAGCTGCTCCAACGCTTCTTGAAGTTTACTGCAGAAATCCCAGTAATATCTTTTTTTTTCAGCTCACGTATTGTTTTTAACCTCATATTTTATATCGTTTGTATGCTACAGATAGGACCGTATCCGGTCAACTACACGGCAAATACATGTTGGCGCCTACCCGAACAAGAGGCAAGATTCTCTTGTTATACGAGAAATGAAATAAAATGCATATTTAAGCGACACTCTGGAAAATCCAACCTTAGCGTATGGTAAAAGGTCATGCTAAAGGAACACAAAAGAATAGTGATTTACAGAAGTTTCTTGAAATCTTCTATGTCTAATTTGCGAATAGTGCAGAATCATTTCTGACTGCGCGGATGCCACTGGCGGATCTGCATTCTGCAAATCCAACCTGAGCGTGTGGTAAAAGGTCATGCTAAAGGAACACAAAAGAATAGTGCTTTACAGTAGTTTCCTGAAATTTTCTATGTCTAATTTGAGAATAGTGCAGATACATTTCTGACTGCGCGGATGTTATGGGCTGATCTGGATTTACACCGATCGTAATTGTCGTATGGTGGGTTCTCGCAATGTACCACACATTTAATCTAAGGTATATCAAAAATTGAGATAAATTTAAGATGGGTTGACGATTTATTCGGAAAATAAATTGATGTTTAGATAAGATGTCAACTGGTCGTCCCAATTGAATCATCTTATTGTATGGGTACTCAAAATAATGGTATCGGTGATGGTCTTATTTGGAATTTCGATATGCAATTTACACCTTATATATAGCTCTGTAAATAACGCCAATAACAAGTTGTCTGCTTCATCAAATCATCTTAGCTGTTACCCAATGAAATGCTCTTTGACAAAAAGCCAAACTAAAATCATAATGACAGTTACTTATGCTCTCAGGTACAACAGTGGAGGCCGGACCAATTCCAGAAATAAAGCCAATGACTTCGTATTCATCTCAAAGTGATGCTTCATCGACTGCTTTGGCTGATTCACAGCAAGTATCAAGTCCATACTCAGGTAAAAAGATATATAGCTCTGAGTATAAAGCCAATAACACGTTTTCTGCTTACATGAGACTTAAACTATGAGCTCGAACCGACCCCAGTCGCGACGCGACGGTCATGCTGGAGTCTCCTAGGCAAGGCACATTTTATAGCCTAGTACTGGATTGTTTACCCAGGGATCATGAATAAGTGAACTGTCGCCGTGATATAACTGAAATAATGTTGAAAGCAGCGTAAAAAACACAATGAAACAATGTTCTCGCACCGAAAATGTGAACTCGTGACCGGTTTTTGATTAATTGAATTGTTTTTGTGTCATCACTGTTAATGAGAAACAAGTCCATGCAGTGTCCATGAAATCATCTTAGCTGTTACCCGAAGAAATGCCCTTTGACCAAAAGCCAAACTTAAATCATAATGACAGTTACTTATGCTCTCAGGTACAACAGTAGAGGCCGTAGCACGTCCAGAAATAATGCCAATGACTTCGTATTCATCATCAAGTGATGCTTCATCGACTGCGTTGGCTGATACACAGCAAATATCAAATCCACACTCAGGTAAAAATAAAGCTCGCACATTTTCTCTGTTTTAACTTGATAAGCGAACATCATAATACTTAAAAACGAATCCGCTTGGTTTAAAACAAAAAGAACAACATTGTACGGTCATGGGTAATTACACTATCGTGTATGACGACGAAAGCAATTGTTTATCATTATCTCATTATCATTTTGGATATTGGAGCTTCTTTGGTACTGCCAGCTAGGTTCTACAAGAAATTTAAGTCTGTAATATGTGTGTCGACAATTTACTGTTGTTGTGAAACATCATTTAGATATCTTTAAATTCTTTATTTACTATAATTATTTATTACATATAGTGTTAATTAGATTGAAATATCATTAAAATCCTAGTTTGCATGTAAGCAGTATAAGTGTACCTGTTATTTTGCAGGTACATTTTATCTTTGCTTCAAGTAAATCCAGCATAGTAAATAGGAATAACCCTGTTCATTCCTACATTCCGTTCTATATTAATCTGGTCGTAAATTTCTCACAGAAGTTTCTGCCTCTGACCATAAGACATATGCCACAAATAAACATTGCAAATATATTTATGTACGAAAATATTTTATGATGAGCACTCATGCATTTTTTTCTTTAAGAAATGAAAAGTCCAAAAGAAGAATACAATAGTGGAGAGTCTTGTCCGCCAACAAAGCCGAAATTCGGACAAGATACAAATCCGTCGACGAATCTGGGTACTTTGGCGAATCCAGGTATATGTTTTAAAATGTTAAACTCCGCATCAACAGCTTTTTTTTTAATTAACAACGTTACCTTGGTAATTTACTAGTACTACCGGGTAATATTTATCCTGTCACCGATACATCAAACGTAATGCTCTCCCCCACAATCATGATCGCCAAGGAATGAAGCAAGTACTTCTAACAGTATTTGTTGTGGAGGCACTACACTACGGAGAGGGTTCGTAATCAAGGTATGAATGGATATATTGCTTTATCTTTTTCTATACGAGTATACCCTCATCTAAGCTATTCAAAAACTGTTTTAGATAGTTTGTAAAATAAGTCGGATTGTGTCAGTCACAGCTGCATGCAATTTGCACACGGACAGAGTATAACAAAAAGTTAAGCCGCCACAATAAAAACAAACTTTACCTGATACGACTATGTTGAGTGGTCTACGACGAAAACTTCGATTATATGTACACAGAAACATCTTGAGTACCGATAGCATCATTGAATTTACAATATATTTTTTTCTGACATTTAATGTTATTTAGATTAAAATATCATTAAAACCCTAGATTGTATGTAAGTAGTATATTTCTACCTGTACTTTAAGTCTGTAATATGTGTGTCGATAATTTACTGTTGTTGTGAAACATCATAAGATGTTTTAAAATTCTTTATTTACTATAATTATTTATTACATATAGTGTTAATTAGATTGAAATATCATTAAAATCCTAGTTTGCATGTAAGCAGTATAGGTGTACCTGTTATTTTGCAGGTACATTTTATCTTTGCTTCAAGTAAATCCAGCATAGTAAATAGGAATAACCCTGTTCGTTCCTACATTCCGTTCTAGATTAATATGGTCGTTAATTTCTCACAGAAGTTTCTGCCTCTGACCATAAGACATATGCCACAAATAAACATTGCAAATATATTTATGTACGAAAATATTTTATGATGAGCACTCATGCATTTTTTTCTTTAAGAAATGAAAAGTCCAAAAGAAGAATACAGTAGTGGAGAGTCTTGTCCGCCAACAAAGCCGAAATTCGGACAAGATACTAATCCGTCGACGAATCTGGGTACTTTGGCGAATCCAGGTATATGTTTTAAAATATTAAACTCCGCATCAACAGCATTTTTTTTAATTAACAACGTTACCTTGGTAATTTACTAGTACTACCGGGTAATATTTATCCTGTCACCGATACATCAAACGTAATGCTCTCCCCCACAATCATGATCGCCAAGGAATGAAGCAAGTACTTCTAACAGTATTTGTTGTGGAGGCACTACACTACGGAGAGGGTTCGTAATCAAGGTATGAATGGATATATTGCTTTATCTTTTTCTATACGAGTATACCCTCATCTAAGCTATTCAAAAACTGTTTTAGATAGTTTGTAAAATAAGTCGGATTGTGTCAGTCACAGCTGCATGCAATTTGCACACGGACAGAGTATAACAAAAAGTTAAGCCGCCACAATAAAAACAAACTTTACCTGATACGACTATGTTGAGTGGTCTACGACGAAAACTTCGATTATATGTACACAGAAACATCTTGAGTACCGATAGCATCATTGAATTTACAATATATTTTTTTCTGACATTTAATGTTATTTAGATTAAAATATCATTAAAACCCTAGATTGTATGTAAGTAGTATATTTCTACCTGTACTTTAAGTCTGTAATATGTGTGTCGATAATTTACTGTTGTTGTGAAACATCATAAGATGTTTTAAAATTCTTTATTTACTATAATTATTTATTACATATAGTGTTAATTAGATTGAAATATCATTAAAATCCTAGTTTGCATGTAAGCAGTATAGGTGTACCTGTTATTTTGCAGGTACATTTTATCTTTGCTTCAAGTAAATCCAGCATAGTAAATAGGAATAACCCTGTTCGTTCCTACATTCCGTTCTAGATTAATATGGTCGTTAATTTCTCACAGAAGTTTCTGCCTCTGACCATAAGACATATGCCACAAATAAACATTGCAAATATATTTATGTACGAAAATATTTTATGATGAGCACTCATGCATTTTTTTCTTTAAGAAATGAAAAGTCCAAAAGAAGAATACAGTAGTGGAGAGTCTTGTCCGCCAACAAAGCCGAAATTCGGACAAGATACTAATCCGTCGACGAATCTGGGTACTTTGGCGAATCCAGGTATATGTTTTAAAATATTAAACTCCGCATCAACAGCATTTTTTTTAATTAACAACGTTACCTTGGTAATTTACTAGTACTACCGGGTAATATTTATCCTGTCACCGATACATCAAACGTAATGCTCTCCCCCACAATCATGATCGCCAAGGAATGAAGCAAGTACTTCTAACAGTATTTGTTGTGGAGGCACTACACTACGGAGAGGGTTCGTAATCCAGGTATGAATGGATATATTGCTTTATCTTTTTCTATACGAGTATACCCTCATCTAAGCTATTCAAAAACTGTTTTAGATAGTTTGTAAAATAAGTCGGATTGTGTCAGTCACAGCTGCATGCAATTTGCACACGGACAGAGTATAACAAAAAGTTAAGCCGCCACAATAAAAACAAACTTTACCTGATACGACTATGTTGAGTGGTCTACGACGAAAACTTCGATTATATGTACACAGAAACATCTTGAGTACCGATAGCATCATTGAATTTACAATATATTTTTTTCTGACATTTAATGTTATTTAGATTAAAATATCATTAAAACCCTAGATTGTATGTAAGTAGTATATTTCTACCTGTACTTTAAGTCTGTAATATGTGTGTCGATAATTTACTGTTGTTGTGAAACATCATAAGATGTTTTAAAATTCTTTATTTACTATAATTATTTATTACATATAGTGTTAATTAGATTGAAATATCATTAAAATCCTAGTTTGCATGTAAGCAGTATAAAGGTGTACCTGTTATTTTGCAGGTACATTTTGTCTTTGCTTCAAGTAAATCCAGCATAGTAAATAGGAATAACCCTATTCGTTCCTACATTCCGTTCTAGATTAATCTGGTCGTAAATTTCTCACAGAAGTTTCTGCCTCTGACCATAAGACATATGTCACAAATAAACATTGCAAATATATTTATGTACGAAAATATTTTATGATGAGCACTCATGCATTTTTTTCTTTAAGAAATGAAAAGTCCAAAAGAAGAATACAATAGTGGAGAGTCTTGTCCGCCAACAAAGCCGAAATTCGGACAAGATACAAATCCGTCGACGAATCTGGGTACTCTGGCAAATCCAGGTATATGTTTTAAAATGTTAAACTCCGCATCAACAGCATTTTTTTAATTAACAACGTTACCTTGGTAATTTACTAGTACTACCGGGTAATATTTATCCTGTCACCGATACATCAAACGTAATGCTCTCCCCCACAATCATGATCGCCAAGGAATGAAGCAAGTACTTCTAACAGTATTTGTTGTGGAGGCACTACACTACGGAGAGGGTTCGTAATCAAGGTATGAATGGATATATTGCTTTATCTTTTTCTATACGAGTATACCCTCAGCTAAGCTATTCAAAAACTGTTTTAGATAGTTTGTAAAATAAGTCGGATTGTGTCAGTCACAGCTGCATGCAATTTGCACACGGACAGAGTATAACAAAAAGTTAAGCCGCCACAATAAAAACAAACTTTACCTGATACGACTATGTTGAGTGGTCTACGACGAAAACTTCGATTATATGTACACAGAAACATCTTGAGTACCGATAGCATCATTGAATTTACAATATATTTTTTTCTGACATTTAATGTTATTTAGATTAAAATATCATTAAAACCCTAGATTGTATGTAAGTAGTATATTTCTACCTGTACTTTAAGTCTGTAATATGTGTATCGATAATTTACTGTTGTTGTGAAACATCATAAGATGTTTTAAAATTCTTTATTTACTATAATTATTTATTACATATAGTGTTAATTAGATTGAAATATCATTAAAATCCTAGTTTGCATGTAAGCAGTATAAAGGTGTACCTGTTATTTTGCAGGTACATTTTATCTTTGCTTCAAGTAAATCCAGCATAGTAAATAGGAATAACCCTATTCGTTCCTACATTCCGTTCTAGATTAATCTGGTCGTAAATTTCTCACAGAAGTTTCTGCCTCTGACCATAAGACATATGTCACAAATAAACATTGCAAATATATTTATGTACGAAAATATTTTATGATGAGCACTCATGCATTTTTTTCTTTAAGAAATGAAAAGTCCAAAAGAAGAATACAGTAGTGGAGAGTCTTGTCCGCCAACAAAGCCGAAATTCGGACAAGATACAAATCCGTCGACGAATCTGGGTACTCTGGCGAATCCAGGTATATGTTTTAAAATGTTAAACTCCGCATCAACAGCATTTTTTTAATTAACAACGTTACCTTGGTAATTTACTAGTACTACCGGGTAATATTTATCCTGTCACCGATACATCAAACGTAATGCTCTCCCCCACAATCATGATCGCCAAGGAATGAAGCAAGTACTTCTAACAGTATTTGTTGTGGAGGCACTACACTACGGAGAGGGTTCGTAATCAAGGTATGAATGGATATATTGCTTTATCTTTTTCTATACGAGTATACCCTCATCTAAGCTATTCAAAAACTGTTTTAGATAGTTTGTAAAATAAGTCGGATTGTGTCAGTCACAGCTGCATGCAATTTGCACACGGACAGAGTATAACAAAAAGTTAAGCCGCCACAATAAAAACAAACTTTACCTGATACGACTATGTTGAGTGGTCTACGACGAAAACTTCGATTATATGTACACAGAAACATCTTGAGTACCGATAGCATCATTGAATTTACAATATATTTTTTTCTGACATTTAATGTTATTTAGATTAAAATATCATTAAAACCCTAGATTGCATGTAAGTAGTATATTTCTACCTGTACTTTAAGTCTGTAACATGTGTGTCGATAATTTACTGTTGTTGTGAAACATCATAAGATGTTTTAAAATTCTTTATTTACTATAATTATTTATTACATATAGTGTTAATTAGATTGAAATATTATTAAAATCCTAGTTTGCATGTAAGCAGTATAGGTGTACCTGTTATTTTGCAGGTACATTTTATCTTTGCTTCAAGTAAATCCAGCATAGTAAATAGGAATAACCCTGTTCGTTCCTACATTCCGTTCTAGATTAATCTGGTCGTAAATTTCTCACAGAAGTTTCTGCCTCTGACCATAAGACATATGTCACAAATAAACATTGCAAATATATTTATGTACGAAAATATTTTATGATGAGCACTCATGCATTTTTTTCTTTAAGAAATGAAAAGTCCAAAAGAAGAATACAGTAGTGGAGAGTCTTGTCCGCCAACAAAGCCGAAATTCGGACAAGATACAAATCCGTCGACGAATCTGGGTACTCTGGCGAATCCAGGTATATGTTTTAAAATGTTAAACTCCGCACCAACAGCATTTTTTTAATTAACAACGTTACCTTGGTAATTTACTAGTACTACCGGGTAATATTTATCCTGTCACCGATACATCAAACGTAATGCTCTCCCCCACAATCATGATCGCCAAGGAATGAAGCAAGTAATTTTAAAAGTATTTGTTGTGGAGGCACTACACTACGGAGAGGGTTCGTAATCCAGGTATGAATGGATATATTGCTTTGTCTTTTTCTATACGACTATACGCTCATCTAAGCTATTCAAAACCTGTTTCAGATAGTTTGTAAAATAAGTCGGATTGTGTCAGTCACAGCTGCATGCATTTTGCTCATGGACAGAGTATAAAAAAAGTTAAGCCGCCACAATTAAAACAAACTTTACCTGATACGACTATGTTGAGTGGTCTACGACGAAAATTTCGATTATATGTACACAGAAACATCTTGAGTACCGATAGCATCATTGAATATACAATATATTTTTTTCTGACATTTAATGTTAATTAGATTAAAATATCATTAAAACCCTAGATTGCATGTAAGTAGTATATTTCTACCTGTACTTTAAGTCTGTAATATGTGTGTCGACAATTTACCGTTGTGAAACATCATAAGATGTTTTAAAATTAATTCTTTATTTACTATAATTATTTATTACATATAGTGTTAATTAGATTGAAATATCATTAAAATCCTAGTTTGCATGTAAGCAGTATAGGTGTACCTGTTCTTTTGCAGGTACATTTTAACTTTGCTTCAAGTAAATCCAGCATAGTAAATAGGAATAACCCTGTTCGTTCCTACATTCCGTTCTAGATTAATCTGGTCGTAAATTTCTCACAGAAGTTTCTGCCTCTGACCATAAGACATATGCCACAAATAAACATTGCAAATATATTTATGTACGAAAATATTTTATGATGAGCACTCATGCATCTTTTCTTTAAGAAATGAAAAGTCCAAAAGAAGAATACAGTAGTGGAGAGTTTTGTCCACCAACAAAGCCGAAATTCGGACAAGATACAAATCCGTCGACGATTTTGGGTACTCTGGCGAATCTAGGTATATGTTTAAAAATGTTAAACTCCGCATCAACAGCATTTTTTTTAATTAACAACGTTACCTTGGTAATTTACTAGTACTACCGGGTAATATTTATCCTGTCACCGATACATCAAACGTAATGCTCTCCCCCACAATCATGATCGCCAAGGAATGTAGCAAGTAATTCTAAAAGTATTTGTTGTTGACGCACTACACTACGGAGAGGGTTCGTAATCAAGGTATGAATGGATATATTGCTTTGTCTTTTTCTATACGACTTTACCCTCATCTAAGCTATTCAAAAACTATTTTAGATAGTTTGTAAAAGAAGTAAGATTGTGTCAGTCACAGCTGCAAGCATTTTGCACACGGACAGAGTATAAAAAAAGTTAAGCCGCCACAATAAAAACAAATTTTACCTGATACGACTATGTTGAGTTGTCTACTACTTCGATTATATGTACACAGAAACATATTGAGTACCGATAGTATCAGTATCATTGACATTTACATTATAATTTTTTCTGACATTTAATGTTTATTAGATCTAAATATCAGTAAAATCCTAAATTGCATGTAAGTAGTATTTTTCTACTTGCACTTTTGCCGAGCCCCGTTAGCTCAGTCGGTAGCGACGCGGGTTGTCAATCCAGGGGTTGTGTGTTCGAATCCCAGCTCGGCCAACATTCTTTCCGACGTTTGACAAAAGTCACTGTGATATGCGTCATTCGTCTTTCACCATGGGGCTGTTTAACAATATATGACGAAAAGCAGCTAATTCCTTGGAAAGTAATGTGTGTGGTGTTCCAGGAATGCCAGGTAGGTTATAGTTTACTCTGACATAATTCTTACAAATGAATGAAAGGCTGTATATCTTTTCATGGCGCATGGACAAATTTGGTTGTATAGCGGACTTGTCAAGTAAACATTAAAAGGTTATATTAACTTATAGACATCATTTTTCTATGACCTATGAATGTTTCCTGTCGATTGGTTAGTTTTGTTTCAAAATATCAGCTAGTATGTCAGTACTAGTCTTAGAAAAGGTGCCATATCCAAAAGTGCACTTAACCACAACCGTCGCGAGCTGGATGGTACGCCTGATGTCAAATTATGCACGGCAGATCCACACATATTGGTTAGGATCAAATTATCTTAAACTACATGTTCATGTCCTTAACAGTCGTGTTGAGGCAGACCGAATTCACTATAAACCAGACGTTACATATTGAACAACAGCTTCGGAAGAAGAACTCGCAGACGGCATGATATAAAGTATATAAAGTGAATAAAATAGCACATACCGTTGGTTTGCATCTTCACTTGAACATGCATCAAATAACCATGGCTAATTTATCAATGTAGGAAATTATTTTATAGTGAGCAGACATGTATATTTTTCTTTGAGAAATGACAAGGCCAAAAGTAGAATACAGAAACAGAAAGTATTATCCTCAAACAAAACAAAGTCGCAATTCGGACAAGAACCCCAAATGTAACCGCAATGTATTAAATATAAGTTGTTTTCACTTGTTTACGTTTTTCATGTTAATGTCTATATTTGTAGACATATCATGTATGCAGATGAAACAGTTATTCGACAGTTATACCTCGAGAACACACAAACAATATATGAATGAGTTTTGCCTGCTGAAGACACCACTCAAGACGCTGTTGAAATATCGAAATATTGCAGGTATGCCATGTAGGTTATTATTTACGGTTGCGTAATTCTGACAAATGAATGAAAGGCTGTATATCTTTTCATGGCGCATGGACACATTTGGTTATTTAGTGGACTTGTCAAGTAAAAATTAAAAGGAAATATTAACTTATAGACATCATTTTTCTATGACCTATGAATGTTTACTGTCGATTGGTTAGTTTTGATTCATAATATCAGGTGGTTTGTCAGTACTAGTCTTAGAAAATGTGCCATATCCAAAAGTGAATTCAACCAACACCGTCGCGAGCGGGATGGAACGCGGGTCGACTGATGTCAAAGTATGCACGTCAGATCCACTCAAACTAGTTAGGATCAAAATATCTTAAACTACATTTTCATGTTTCATTAACAGTCGATTGGACGCAGACTGAAAATTACTTTGTACCAGACGTTTCATATCGGACAACAGCTATGGAAGAACTCGCAGACGGTATGATATAAAGTCTATAAAGTGAATAAAATAAAACATACCCTTCAGCATTACTTATTCATGGAGTTCTATCAGAAATACATTGTGGGAATATGTACACATAGACTACACATTCCTTGCAGTCTTCTACTTAAAACAACAATAAATAATATTAACATTTTTTTTAATAAAACACCATGATGCAATATTTTCAAGATTCTTTCAATTTTACTAGTTTTTGACTTTTTATGTATTGCAGTAGATCGTATCGACCAAGGGGGGTACGAAGAAGGGAGGAGTGAATGACAAATTTGGCTGTGTGAAAAGGACATTTTAATAATGTCAAAGAACTCGTGTGGGGCATAAACTGACCCACTAAGTTAATAATACAAAGAACATTCACTTCCCATTCTGGGCAGACAGAAACAAATATCGCAGCTAGAAAGGGAAAATTATTTAGTATGAAAAAAGCAATGTTTAGTTTACAGTATGAAATTAACAGTATGAAACAACATCAAATACCTATCAAATACATTGACACTAGTACCATATTTAATAAAAAACAGAGTGCTCCGCACTCTAATACCATATTTAAAAACAGAGTGCACCGCACTCCAAATACTGTATTTAAAAACAGAGTGCACCTCACTCTAAATACCATATTTTAAAAACGGAGTGCACAGCTGAGCTGACCTGAGCTCTTAATATCACTAAAACAGCGCACAGCAATGCAATTTAACAAACCATTATGTGCATCGCACAACACCCCTAGCCCACTCGAAACTGAGTGCATCGCACTCTGGTATATTTAACAAGCATAATTTAGAAGTAAACCGATTTTACACAATGGGCAAACGTGTACTTTGATAGTTAATACAAAAACATGAAATGCTATTAGCAGCAAGAATAAATAATGTAACTGCATGAAAGAATGTGGTTTCCACAAACACAGCAAGTAACATCCAAGTCTCAAGATTGTAATTAAAGTAACTTAAAACAACAGGTAATTGGGATGCTATAATCCTGCTTACTGGTGCAATCAAATAGCCAATAATAATAAATTGTCAAAGAATTATTAAAAAATACATGTCTATAAATGGAGAGTGGTCCATATATGTCGAACTGTGGCTGCCCTTAGGTTTGACAGCAATTTGAACTGCACATCCCTGGAGAGGTACGACCATCGGCACGGAAGTTGTTTTTCCTTGGATTCATCGGTCCGAAACCCCTTCATTCTCCACAGAAATGCTTTGTTGGAAAACGACTAGACAATCTTGATGATAGGAGTAAGTTTATAGTGTCTACTCTCTCTTAAACCACACTATGTCAACCGGATTTCGAGATCTCACTGAAGGAACACCTCGGTGTAAGATTTGACCCACGATCACTTAAGACACATGCAGACATTCCAAAGAGAAGTGTCTACTGTGGCTCCAGGATATCCCGAGAACTGAACGAGCGGATAAATTATATTCAAGCAATTGAATTGAATTTATGAATTGTTTCAAACGAGAAACAAAAGAGTGGCCAAATAGTTGAACCTTCGTGGACGCAGACATCTTCGATGACGTTAACGTAATAATCTGGGTCACTTACGCGAACGAAGGAATTTTAAACCAAATCCGAAAATCAACAATTCTCCGATATTGTCACCTAACTAACACCACAGTTTTAAACAAAACACTGTCCTACATGTAAATACGAAAGTTAAATACTATTATGAAATATAATTACAGCGTAATAATGTGATTAATAAATAGTGTAGATATTATAAGAGTGAAGAAGATAATTAATAGAACAAAGTTATTCCCTTAATGCCCTACAATCCATAAAACATTTTATGTTGGCATAGATTTTTGAAAATAATGCCAGCATTGATAGGCTTAATGGTTCATAAAAGATGTGTTTACAGATGAGGTCATGCATAAAACATTTAATTAGATTCATCCACTTAGGTTGGGGTTGTTTACAAGCTATGTTTTATTCCTATATATTTGTAAATGCAGCGCAAATATTTATGAAATTTAATATAATAATAAATATCAGAGAACTACTATGTGTTTTATCATTTAGATATTGATGTCGGTCATAATACATATATTCTAAATGCTAGGTTTCCCCTTTATTATTTTAGCTGCCAGTGGTTTGAATAATATCGAATGTCACCCCATGGTGCTGTGCATAGATATATCTGACAGCATGTCTGAAGGAGAAACATGGTCTCAAGCAAAATGCTTCGTTGAGGATACGCTTGAAGGTACGTGTAAGGGACCCTATACTACTCTTTAATTGGTTATCTTTATAATTTCCAATCAAGGTCAATTGTAACTTTGTGATGGGAATTCCTGGAATAATTTTTTGGCGACTCTTAGTGGAGGTCAATTTTAACATATATAGATAGAAATCACGTTATTTAAAATATCTAGAATTAATCATTTTGACGAGTTTGCAATTGACATGCGTATTCGAAAGTTGTTTATTATATTCGACAGGTTGAAATGAAACTTAAAGGAATAATTACAGGACATTTGAAACATTTAAATAAATATAAGTTTATAAATACGACATTCTGACTCGAACTTTGATAGGCTGGCGCTTGGAATAGTGATAGATTCCTAATTCTTACACATTTTGTAAATTCCTGTGTTCAAACAAAGAATATTTTACTTAGTTTTAATTCTGCATCAAATCGTTCCCGAAAAATGGACGGTCTTCGTTTTGAACATCACATAAGGTAGTTTTTATTTACTGGTAGGTTAACCCCCGGCGTATACTCATATACTAATGTGTATGCATTTGTGCTAGTATTGACGGAGACGGTACTCTTCTCCATTCTTTGTTAGACTATAAATGCTAGAAAACATAGTGAGTATAACATAAAAGGTGCAATGTACTGAATATGCATATTTCTAAAATACAAGTAATGTCCAAGAAGACTAACTTGACGCAGCCGCCCGCAGGCATATCACTAATTTGTCTTTAAATGAACTTGACATCTCTATGTGTTGCAAAACCTATGCATAGGTATAAATGAAAACATAAACTGTTTCTCCTGTTTTTCGAGAAAAGGCAACAAGGGATATACGTAATGTTATTGTCAGCTTTTCCGTCTAAAAATATATTGTAAAATTGATATTCGACCCTGTTGATCTTAATGAGAATTTAAATCACGCGGAGGCGTTTGAAATTTGTGCTTTCATGGATGCATACACATATCGATATTTGGATAACAAATCGAGCAAACGTGAACATTTCGTATTTAATTACATGATACGGAAAAAAAGACCGGCAAAACTTTACATCTTCGGTTGATAAAATTAGATAGCAAAGCATTTGAAATGTATTCCAGTTTACCTGTTATGGAAACACAGTATATTTCTTACCATGATCTACAGGTGAATTTATCCTTTTTCGCAGATTTATATAAATGTTTCACTCGGACAATCAAACAGTTTTCCTACGCATCTGTATTCTAAAATTCAGGATTTATCTGGCGGTAGTTCATCGCAAATTCATATTTATTTCATTGTCATCTAAAATAAAATGGTAAACTATAGAATTTACTGTTTATATTTTGTACTTGCATGTGGCTGTCTTTAACAAAAACACCACTACTATTTAAGATGTTTGTTATAATGGACCTGATCATGATCAAGCATATGTCCGTTTCAGACGAAATTGAAATGAAAAGGATTTGCCACATTGTGTAAAAGAGAACAATACCGATCATAACATAAACAACATATTTGGAAATGGTTTTGTTGAAACATGAACTGATAATCTGTAAGAAAGCATATTTAAATATATGTAAAATAGCAGGTATCAATAATATGTATTCCTTCTTACTACCAATAGTTTCAGTCCTGGCAGTACATTAGAAGTGCTAAAGTATAAAAGAAAAACATGTTTTTGTTGAAGGTTTAAGGTTGCTTGATAGACATTCGAAGTGTGTGTCCATGGTTACATTCGGACACAAGACTGCAATTGTTCATCGACTGTCGTATCATTATGATAAGTTGCTGAATGTTTTCAGTGAGTATGTTGTATAATTCTGATATATTTAAACAGACACACATATATTTTAAAAAAGGAAAAAAGACACTACACTGGTTTTAAACTTGCCAACCGGTTTCGTTTATTTTACTCACCAGGGCAACCCTAATAATCATTATATATATATTAACTGAATATTAACCAACTACTTACTTTCAGTGGATTTGGCGGTTGTGGACGATTCAATCCTGATTTTTTTTTATATATATATATTTTACTGAAGCTTCTCGAATGATTTAACTGATTTACGATTAAGTATCTGTCTTCTGAAACATATAGTTTTATTGTGTTTAAAATCTAAATATATTTACATCTAGTGTCCAATATATATATATATTATGAATATATGTATATGAAAATGTCTTCTTGTATTCGCGAACAATGTTAAAGATTCTGGCTAGCATGTGCATTACACATAGTATTACATGAATTCACAGTCTCCACAGACCTTCGTTGTCCGCAAACACGTTTAACAACCGGTGTTATTGCTCACAAAATGCAACTATAAGTGTACATGCCGTTATGTAAAGCCATGACAGATATGCAGCAATACTTCCGTTTTGTTTGACAAAGCTCGTATTCATTTTCCAGATGGTATTATTCTTGGTGGACCAACGCCAATGTTAGAAGGTGTAACGCTGGCATGTGCTTCGTTAACCGTTCATAGCAGTAAGATATTCCTAAATATTCATACTAATTTATCATGATTAAAGAAGTACAATCATTTAAACAGATGTTCACCACACTCATGACAGGTGGAAATGTTCGACCATCCTCCATTCTTTTCTGTGATTCATATATTGTAACCCAATCAGGAATAAGTAAACATACATGTACGATTCAATCAATATAAATAACAACAGCTTTTGCACAAACTGAAATAGTTCCCAAATCTAGAGGAACATTTATGTTTGGTTAAATACAGGACTCTTTGTTTTATATAAAGGAGACAATAATGATTTTTGATTGAGAAACGTGGTTTTAAATATCTTTCATTGTTATAAATGTTGTCATCTAATGTTGTAAAGCCTTATGCAGGTTAATTAAGTAATGTTTGCATCTATATGTTTCGTCGAATGCGTAAATTATACTTTTGAAATGTCTATGTATGTCTCTAGCAATCTGAAAACGAAACAGATCTTAATTGAAAACTGTAAACACACACCATTATAGCTACTATAAATGTGCCTCAAAATGGGTCATGTGGGGTCTATGTAGAAAAACATTATGAGCACACTAGTTAAGTAATTAGTAAACCAAGGTGGTCAAAGCGCTATTTTACATCATATTCGTCGTTGGAATCTTGATGAACTATTGTGATTCAATTGTTATAACAATTATCAGTCTAAAACCATGCTCCTTTTCAGATAAAATGGCAATGCCAATATGTGTTGTGATATCAGATTGTAAGCCTACACAGACGACATGCATTGCGGGACCCGATACCGCTGATGAAAAGTACTTGGAAGTAAAGGTTCTACCTACAACATGTTGTTGTGAAATTTGATTACAATAGGTTATTTCGCAACTCTACAATGTTTGACAACAGTTAGAAATTGATTGTTTTCGGTCCGTTTAAATTTTGAATAAGTCATTGATTCATTGATTGTTTGGTTTTTTACGCCGCTTTCAAGAATTGTTTAGTAATATCGCGGCGTTTCCCGTTAACCTTACCAGTATTGCTGGTACATTTATCCTGACAACAGGCAGTCAGTCGTAATGTTATCCCCGCAACCCTGAGCTCCAAGTAAGACAGCCATTACTCCCATTTTTAAAAACGTTGGTATAACTCGGCCTGGGATCGAACAAGCGACTTCCCGCACCGAGGTGATTGCTCTACCACTGCACCACCGAGGCGGTCTTAAAAGGTTAACGAAAACAGGATTCAAGAGGACAGTTGGAGATAAAGATTTCTTTGAGTATAATTTTGATATTTCAAATATTTTTGTTTTAAGCTCCATTGGCTGAAAGCCAGTCGAGCTTATGTTATACCGAATTGTCTGTGGTGCTTCAGTGTGTATTTTAACTATTAGCTTCAAACGACTTCACCTCTATAACCAATGGGCCAACGGGGATGAAACATCACATGCAGTGTTCCATTAATGCATTCTCCTAAATTCATTAAACAAATTGATTCCAAGCTAAATTCTGGTTTCAATGGCACAAATCATTTTAAAGAAATGTTCAGTCAGATGCCTTCAAGCCATGTTGATTTGTCAAAATACAGTGGGCATGGCTGTTTTGCCTCATAAAGCTAAAGTGAAAACTTTGAAAATCATCTATCAAACTGGTTGGACAAATTTCAAATAATTTAGTAATAAGTTCCTCTGGTGAATTTCTACCAGATTCCTTCAAGCTTTGTTGATTTGTCAAAAAAGACATGTTTTTACGTCTCATATGCTAATGTGAAAACTGTAAAAATCATCTCTTCCCAAAAGGTTGGCTGATTTTCAACTTATATTGTAGAAATGTTCATGGGGTGACTCTCTACCAGATGCATTCATGATGGTTGATCTCAAGACATGGCCACCAGGGGCGGGGGCTGTTTTAGTATTAAATGGCTTTTTGTGAAAACATAAAAAGTATTCTCCAACGCAAATGGTTAAACGATATTCAAATACTTGTGTAGATATGTTTCTTGGTTGACCCTCTATCGGATTCCGTCAAACCATGTTAAGCGGTCTTTAAACAGTGACGTAAGGGGGCTGTGAGCCTTACATGACTGTAATAAAAACTATAGTTCTCCTCCGAAACTATTTATCTATAGTGATTTAGTTTTAACCTAATGGCAGAGGAGCGATACTGACCCTTTAGGTCTGTTATTATTATTGCTTACTCTAATGTTTAATTTTAGACGAAGACACGGTTGCTTTCTGCCTTAGAAGATCTTAAGAAGTGCAAATTTGTATTTGTCCCTGTTGGAAATTTTGACGAGGTACTGTTAGGATTCATTACATTTACAAACGTTAATTTATCTTAATTAAACGTTACTGTGCATTCAATTTAATAGAAAACAAGACATGGAAATTCCATGAAACCAGGTTTTCTATAATGGAAGGTGTTTGATTAAGAATTAACAGATCTATCAAATCTTTCTGTTAATAGTTAATCAAAGCTAGTAATTCAAGTAACAGGGAATATTTCTATTGATGAATACTCATAATTACTTTGTCAATTAAATATATCACAATTTTATCCAACAAATATCAGTTCAATACAGCCAATCGTGTGTTGATGGCCTCATTTATTAAGAACATATAATAGATAACAGATATTAAGCAACCTTTTGTTGTAAGCAGCCACATTTTAGGATCACTAATGCCAGGTTGATAATCAGTGATCTGCCTTAACCCTTTACTTGATAGTAACGCGTTTATGCCTTTGCAAACAGACTAGATCCAGGGCCCGAGGTTATGAAACTTACTCATATCTATGCTATATTCTTTTAAATTGCCAAGTTGTTTAATATGGAGCATATTTGCGCGAAGTTTTTTGAAAATATCTATATGCATGGTAAAGTTATGGTCTGAACAAAAAAAGTTCAAGTAAAGTATATTTTCTGTCACTGTGACCTTGACCTGGAAGCTAAACACATAAATTGTGCATATAACACAGCGTCTTGATATGGTGTATATCTGTTCCAAGCTATTTGAAAATATCTCTATGGATGAAAAAGTTATTGTCCGGACAAGAAAAGTTCAACTGATGTCTAATTGTTGTCACTGTGACCTTGACCTTGAAGCTACAGATAAACGTTTTGCATGTGACACATCATATTGATATAGTTCATATTTGTGCCAAGTTATTTAAAAATATCTCTACGCATGACACAGTTATGGTCCGGACAAGAAAAGTTCAATTAAAATCTATTTCTTATCACTGTGACCTTGACCTTGAATCTACAGACTATGTTTTTTGCATTTGGCACATCGTCTTGATACGGTGCATGTTTGTGCCAAGTTATTTGAAAATATCTCTATGCATGACAAAGTTATGGTCCGGACAAGAAAAGTTCAATTAAAGTATATTTCTTATCACTGTGACCTTGACCTTGAATCTACAGATTTTTTTTTGCACTTGGCACATCGTCTTGATATGGTGCATGTTTGTGCCAAGTTATTTGAAAATATATCTATGCATGGCAAAGTTATAGTCCGGACAAGGAAAGTTGACGCCCGCCCGCCGACTTCGCCAAACTAATAACCAGATTTTTCCTTCGGAAAACCTGGTTAAAAAATGTTTTTATTGAATGAAATTGGGATTCAAGAGATTATCAAGTGTTACAAATGAATTATTCGATAGCTGTCTTTATCATTTATAATCTAAGCGTTATATATTCGTCTATAAGTTATGATCATTTAAAATCGGTCAGTCCTCATACAGAAGAAATAATATCATTTTGACGCATATTGTACATTTTTCACAAACGAACTTCATATAATGGTTCAGCAAAATTAAGCATATATTATCATTCTTTCAGACTTTCTTGGAATTAATGATTGGTATGTCCTGTGGAATAAGCCTCTCTTATAAAGAAGGAAAGGCCTTGACTGCGGGAGTACTTGACATTGTAAGTAACCATATTACGGACACATAGTATTGGCTGATCGACATAACATATCTTATTATTATGCGTGTTCCCATCAACAGCCAACACATTAGTAATGTTCAACTTGGTATAAAACTCTTGTCTCTCTGCTATGATTTCCCGCATAAATGATTAAGCAGAAAGCAGGACAGAATGAAAATTGTCATTTATTTGAATGTCGAAATATACACATATGGGCATAACAATTGTTACAAACGAATATCCGTTGCATTATTTTGACATTGTGTTTAGCATGTTTAGACAGGACAACAATATCATTCATTGATCTCGTGTTGTGTAGATTTATTTTTGGTTGCGATTGGGTTAGATCATGTTTGCTATTAATTACACAATGAAATGTGTTCCCAAATTACAGATTGTAATTCCTATAGTGTGCACTGTGTATGTAATGCGTTTTTGTAAATAAATGCATAATTCCAGGAACAGTGATTGTTTTAATAAAACTCTTTCTTTTTTTATTTAAACCTCATTTTGTGAATACTCATGAATGTCATCTATCAGAGATATTTAGAGAAATAAATGAGGTAATGCAAGGAAAATTCTCCACTTGTTTATTGTAGACTCTGCATTCTGCATATGTATTCGTCATTTGCAGATGTCTAGATAAGCAGCAGTAAACTAGTCTTTTAAAACAGCCGTTCTCTCTGCATTGTATTTGCAACTTTTAAACAATGAAACATTACAGCCGTGATTGTTTTGTAGGAGAATAGTTGTTCAGATGAGAACATGTATATCGAAAATGACGAGTCAATTTTACCGGTGATCGGATCTCGGGTGACTCGTGGTCCTGACTGGAAGGGGGAAGATCAAGATAGCCATGGTCCAGGGACTGTTATTGGACATAAAATAGAGGGTAGTGTTTTAGAATTGTTATACTAGTACTCCTTTAAAAATATTGATTATTCTAGATGTGGCTGACTTTTCGGCGTTGTATAAATGTTATCGTATTATATCCGCTTGATTATGTAAGGACGGAGATTTTCTTAGAATTCAATTCTACTTGCGTTAGAGCATTCCTATATTTGTATCTTAGTGGGTTTTTTTAATTTTCAAAACGATTTTTTTTTGTTTGGAACAAACAAATTTAGTAGCTGCAATTCTGAAGCCGTTCGTCTTATGTAAAAGTCCATGAATTCCATACGCGTGAAAGTAGTACTCAATACTTGTTAACATTCTAATTATATGCCTTTTCATGATAAAATGTATGTTTATTCTAAACATTAAAAGTGATTTAAACCATTTTACCTGAATAATTGTTTTCAAACTTAGTTAAATGATTTATCTTCATGTATATACCTCGGTTGTTTCCATTCTCCAAGTATGTTATAACCAATCTAAATGATTTTGTTTCAGGTTTAGAAAAATTACTAACCTTTATTCATCTGTTTCGCCCCTTTCGTCACGGATGTTATAACCAATATATCTAAATATTGTTTATATATTTAGTAAAACGATTAATCTATATATGTTCGTTTCTCCCAATTACTCACGTGGATAAATCTATATACTGCTGTTTTTTTCCTTTTATAACCATTACTATTTGCTCTAAATTATAACCATTCTATCTAAGTGATTTAATTCAATATTATTAAGTTATTATTCCTATTTATCTACTTCTTCTAATTTTTCACGGATATTAAAACCATTATATCATTATAATTAAATATCCATATTAAGGTGAATGCTAAATGATAAATCCATCTTATCTGATTGGTTCTTTTTATTATTCACGGAAAATATAGCTATCTAAATTAATTTGTTCGTATATGACTGGGTGATTATTATAGCTAATAGCTGACTGTTGCTTTCCATTTTTAGGGGACATTTTAATAATTCTATCTTAATGATTTTAGAATTTATTTGAAATTTCTATTCCGTTGGGAATTAAATGTATATAACTATAAAAACTATATTTGACTCAATATTTCGGCACTTAGCCTTTACAGGACTTCCCAATTATTTATACAGCCTGTGTTGTGTCCATTGTACATACGGAACTTGAAGTCTGACAAGATGATTATCGTAGCCAGGGACTACATCGCACTAATACTTCATGTTGGCTAAACGCTTTTATCAGGGAAAGAGATAATTAAGTTTGAAGTTGCAATCCTTTGGCATCTGGGATTTTGTTTTGCAATCCACTGTTCTTCTACCAACTATCTATATATTCGGCATTCTTTAAACAATCTTTGAAGACCGGCGACTCTGACTTCACGATGTCCCTTAAAGTGTTTCATTATCGGTGTATTGGCTTGTTCGTTACTTCAATGATCACGCGTTTACACAAACATTTTGCGTGTTGAATTTCGCGTATAGATGAGCTTAAACCACATTCCCATCGAATAAGATTGGATTTAGAGCTGTTTATTAGCTTGGGATCCATATATCATCATCGTATAACGCTCTTAATACTTTGCAATTACATTTGTGTTCTGTCTGCTTCAGTGCGGTGTTATTTGTATTCCAATGCACGAGAACGTCGCATATGCTTGTATCACGGCATAATCAACTGCCGTTTAGTTCTCTAGGGTTTCTGTCATACTTTTAGAACTGTGAAATTATGAAGATGTTTCTTAACAATCTTAAGAACATTTGGAAGGTGCTGGAGTAAGTAACAACCAAAGATACTTTATCTTCTTTCTTCTTTTTCTTCTCATCAATGGCTTAACCACTTTATTCTCTCTGTCGAAGCTGTAATTTTAATTAATTTCTGTGAATGTTGTAGTCTTTCTCCTTTTCGCATATACGCCTAGACCAAGACCGAATGCCAGGCCTGTACAAGGTAGGTGTCTGACCAGAATATCAATGAAGCGTTGATAAATGGAGGGTTTCTTTTAAATACAAAAAATCCATCATCCCATGACCTCATGTAGTTACATGCATTTAATTCTTCTCCATCCTGACCTCGATAGCGACGCCATTTGTTTACATGTAGTGTTTGTCCTCGAGATTGAAGTTGTTGTTCTTCAGGACACAATCTATAATCTGTATGATATTGTATGTTGGTACGCTTGGGTTTAATCTAGCTATATGAACATTACGACATTTTGTTATATTATCATGGAAATCATACGTTGTATTTGGAACTTTGATAATATTAAAAAAAAGGAAAAGAAACTAATGTATTCCCTGAAACTATTAATCATGCCTCAAGTCTTTCAGGCGTGGGTACAGACTAATATAGTTTGCTTACATCAAAGCAGAACAGAAATGTATCCATCGGATTGGTTTTATTATCTCTTAGTTTATTGATGCAGTCTGTAGTGCTATTAACACGGTAACATATTCATTAAGCTCATGTTTGGATAACTCATCGTTATTCTCTGTAGTTTTATTACATTTAATCCGCGTGACAATAGTCCGCATTGGTGCATTTCCATTGTGAAGCTTTTAAAGCCAGGTATTTAGGTACGTGGTATTATTCATATATTTGGAAATGGCGCTTCTCTGAACATTTTGTTTACAAGTTTCTTCCCTTCTTTTATAGATTATTTTATGTTATCTATCCCTGTCTCAGCATTTGATTTGTTCTTGTCTGTATACTTTTCAAATACTCTATTTTGACAATTCCCGGACCCTTGACCGCCGTCTGATCCAAATGTCTTGAATGTGAATGTGATACAAATGACCCATGCTCTGATGAAATGTTCGATTTTCCCAGTGTTTACAGCTGTTGACGATATCTGCTTTGTCAAACTTATGTAGTCCTACATATCAAGCCACGCGTAATATCCCTTGCCTTAAGTGAATTTGTTCTTTTTGGGAAAGTCGCACAATTGAAGCGTGTCCATCTCATCTGACTTTGTCTGTGTTCTATTATTATTGTTAAGGAAGAATTCCTTGAGTCGCATCCTTCGATCCCATTCTGCAAGGTTTACAGAAATTACCTTAACATTGATTAAGTAGGTGATTGATAAATCGATCGATTGATTAGATTTATTGTGAATGACTTGTTAATTGATTCAATAGTTGATTGGTTGGTTGGTTCGTTGTTTGATTGACTGACTGATTGATTGATTGTTGGATTTATTTATTTATTTATTTAATTATTTAATTATTTATTAATTGGTTGGTTGGTTATATTTAGTGATTGGTTGATTGATTGAACGGTTTAATAAAATTAGCTGATGAAATATCTCATAATGTTTTGTAAATTAATCTAGAGCTCAGGTATAGGAATTGGGGATTTTACAAGTTGATCTTTATGTTATTATAATCATGTCAGACTCCACGTTTCTTGTTTAAGATGAACACAACATAGTCTGTAGAAATAATTGGGAAATCCTGAAGCCAATACCGATAATTAACCTCTATTTGTATGACTGTTTATTCTCCTGAAGTCATGTGTTATCACAGTTTCGTAATTGTATATACAAAACCTAAATATATATGTTAAAGTTATTGTCCTAAATACAAACTTCTTGTTCTTAACACTTGGTTTTATCAGGTAATCAAACCTTTATCGTAGTTAATTGGTTAAATCGAAACTATTGCCGATTGCTGTCGGGTTTTTTATTACCTCCACCTCGCGACTTCAGTTTAGGCTGTTATTCATATTATCATGAAATAGCTGTATATTTGTTCAAATTTAGCTAAATGATAATTACATATCTATCTTCTATTAGTGGTTCTGTCCATTATTCTAGAATGGTTATTCCCATCCGACCCGAACAAATTCTCCATTGCATACGTAATAATATTTCAAATTCAGCTGAACTATTGCTCCTGGTTAATCCATATCTATTCAACTGTCTTATTCATTAGATTTATTGGACATTTACGTCATTTCAAAATTCAGTAGGTTATATAACGAAAGCTAGTTCAACTAACAATGTATATCCAAGTTCTTAACAACCAGTTGTTCTGGGCTTATCTTTTCACACAGACCTGTTAGCCCATTGGTGTATGACGAATGTCGCTAGTCACGACGAGTTGTCAATCATATTGAATGGTCGAACCATGATTTGAACTCACTACCCCAGTATCGACAACCTTTGTCATTATCGGGTTAGCTACATGTACTTTAGCTTGAATACATTTTATATAACGTGAACGATTCTTTACTTGAATCAATGTTATATATTTACCTTTATAGATACATGTACACATGTCTGGGTGGAGTGGGACAATAATGGTCATCAAGATTGTTATAGATACGGATCCGAGGACTGTTATGACATTCTTCCAACCGACAAAGCGAGAGAAGTCTCAGAGTCCGGATCGTTGAAAGTTGGAAACATTGTTACTCTTGGTATGTTGTATTTTTCTTAGTACTAATCGAGCGATGAAATACCAAATTACATATGGAGAGATATAAACTCTTTTAAAATATCACAATGACGTCATAGCAGTTCCTTGGGATGACGTTAATAAAGAATCTTAAAAGTAAATGTCGTAAACGTAATATTTAACTACTCGTCATTAATCTATACGTGTTTGCATGACTGAAAAGCGCTTTTTAACTCCATCAACGATTAAATATATATTATGCATATCGCGTAATTCATTTGTTTTGTATGTTAGAAATAATGTTTACAATACGATTCAAATATAGATCTTCTTGTACATTTAACTGTAAAGTGGACATATATATTTACATGTTTAAACAGTGATCACGATTGAATTTTCGAGAAACATAGTCATTGAATTTACATAAAAAAATATCTTGTTCAATTAATTTCACAATATTATATATTCACCAAAAGGTGAATTTTAAGCGCAAATAAATAAATGCCAGGCGTTCATGTGTTAGAAATAGGAAATATGAAGTACATAAATGTCCGTCCTATCTGTACGATTTGCAGAAACATGGTCATTGAATTTACATAAAAAAATATCTTGTTCAATTAATTTCACAATATTATATATTCACCAAAAGGTGAATTTTAGGCGCAAATAAATAAATGCCAGGCGTTTATCCTATGTCCGTTCTATCTGTACGATTTGCATTGGCATAGAATAATTGTAGTAAACGGTAATTTGTCCTTAACGTTTGTGCCCATTTTATTGTCCACAGGCAGGGATAGTAGAGGCCTCGAGAATGGAACTGTTGTACGAATTGAAACAACTGGGAAATTGCACGTAAGCCTTTAAAATTCAAAGTACTTCATGAATAACATGCCTGTATATCTACTAAAACTGAAACTGAAACTATTTGATTTGATTTAACGCATAGTGTTACATTAACATATATACAATGGCGGTGTACAATAAATGTATTTGTTTGTATTATGATAAAGCATATAAATAATCAGGAATAGACCATTAAATAGTTATACTTTGACTCTATATTAACATATATGTACAGTGAATCTTATAAAATGCATTTAACTGGGGAAAAAACAAATTCAACAAAAAACAAATTTGAAGAACAGATAATTAAAGTATACTTACATATTATCAACTATAAAACATATTAATTTTCGAGAAAGTGTTATACCTAACATGTTAACCTTTGTAAACTTGGAATTGTGTCAAATAATACATTCTTCAATTGTATTGCCTTCATTCCTCAAATATTCCATTCAATTTATGATATGTCCTTTCTTAATTAATAAAGTATAAGTTTAAAGTGAATTCCATTGCAACATGTATATTATACTTTTGAAAGTTATATTTCTGCTTGTGCTGCTATAATTATACTAAAAATGAATTTAATGACATCCTTGAAATACTGTGGACTTTGTAGGGTATATACCACTACTAGAATATTTGATAATCGTTATTGTTGCATATGTAGAAACTGTAGTAATAAGTCAAGGTGTATACGTGTATGTTACGTTATCGAGGAATCCGACTGGTGATTGTGACTGGGCCTGTAGGGTTCGATCCCTATTTACGGGATGTATTGTGGAGTGTCTTTCGACAAGTCACATGAACAAGATTAGTACTGGTCAGTACACTTTCTGTTACAGTGAGACAGATTGTTGAAAACGGCGTAAATACCCAACAAAAAGCATATTAAGGCCTCAATAAAAAGTACAGTTATCATCATAAATGTTTGCAAATGTATTGTGTTCATCAATTACTGTGTGATAACTTAAACTTATTCAGGTCAGATGGGAAAGTGGTGGCAGAGGAGAATACAGTGTGGGTGAAGGCGGTGTCTATGCCGTGTCGACTAGGTAGGTTTCTTGTTGCATGTTATAGTCATGGTGTATATTTTCGATTCATTCTTTGAAACAATAGCATTTAAACTCCCTGAAAATGAAAATAAAATACTGACATTAACCTCTATTCGCATACAAATCAAACCTGACATTTCGTTTTGCTTGCCTTGGACTATGGTAATCAAATCGTTTGGTTTGTCTTACTGTATAGTTCTCACACTGTTTTGTTCTCCTTGTTCTTTAGTTCTCACACCGTTTTGCTCGCCTTGTTCTTTAGTTCTCACATCGCTTTGCTCGCCTTGATCTTTAATTGCTTGCCTTCATCTTAGGGTCTCACACTGTAATGCTTGCCTTGATCGTTAGTTCTCACACCGTTTTACTCGCCTTCGTCTTTAGTTCTCACACCATGTAGCTCGTCTTGTTCTTTAGTTCTCATACCGTTTGGCTCGGCTTGGTCCTTAGTTATCCAACCGTCTTGCTCGCATTGTTCTTTTGTGCTTACACCGCTTTGCTCGCTTTGTTCTTTTTTACTCACATCGTTTTGTTCGCCTTGACCCTTAGTTCTCACACCGTTTTGTTCGCATTGGTATTTAGTTCTCACACCGTTTTGCTTGCCTCGGCCTTTAGTTCTTACACCGTTTTGCTCGCCGTGATATTTACTTCTAACTTGTTTTCCTTATATGTGCTTTTTAAAAACTTTAAAAATCTTCTTGTCCAAAAGTAGCTGCCCGATTTAAAAATAATTTGACACAAATATTCCTTTGGTGACCCTCTACTAAGATTGTTGAAATTATTCCGATATGATAAAACAAACATGGCGGCCAAAGGGCGGGGCTTGTTTTCCTTATATGTAATATAGTGAAAACTTTAAAAAATATATTCTTGTACTAAATCACTGGCCCAATTTGAAAATAATTTGGCACAAATGTTACTTGTGTGACCCTCTGCCAAGTTTGTTCAATTTATTCTGATCCGTTGAAAAACATGGCCACCAGGGAGGTTGATTGTTTACCTTATATGTATAGAGTACAAACTTTGATAAACTTTGAAAACTATTGAAGTTCTATTAAATCAGGTGAGCGATATAGGGCCATCATGGTCCTCTTGTTTAATTTGCATTCAAATCGTTTAGTTTGCCTTGGTCTAAAGTCCTCAAATCGTTTAGTTCCCCTTGGTATATTGTAGTCAACTGCTTTTCTCGCCTTGGTCTATAGTTCTAACATTGTTTTGCTTGTCTTGATTCATAGTCCTCAGACCGTTTCCTCGATTTTGTTAATAGTCCTAAAATCGTTTTACACCCATTCGGTCATATATCTCACATCGTTTTGATTGCTTTAGTCTATAGTTTTCAGACCGATCACACATTGATTCATAGTCCTCAGACTGATTTGCTCGGCATGGTCTATAGTTCTAACATCTTTGTGCATGCTTTGGTCTATATTCCTCAGACTGTGATGTATACCTTGGTCTATATTTCTCACAGCCCTTTCCTCGCCTTGGTTTATACTTCCCAAACTGTAATGCTCGCCTTGGTCTATAGTTCTAAAATTGATAAGCTCGTCTTGGCCTATAGTCCCCACACCGTTTAAGCAGGTGTTGGTCTCTAATCCTCAAATCGTTTGGCATCCCTTAGTTTAAAACCCTCAAACATTTTTGCTCGCCTTAATCTATTGTCCTCAAATCGTTTTGCTTGTCATGGTCTAAAGATTATAGATGGTTTTGCTCGTCTTGGTTTTAAATTCTCATTTTTTTTGCTCACCTTGGTTCATAGTTCTCAAATCTGGTTGTCTATAATGCTTATTTCGTTCTGTTCGCATTGGTTTTTAGTCCTCAAATCGAATCTAAGGCATTGGTCTTTAGTTTTCAAATCATTTAGTTTGTCTTGGTCTATAGTCCTCATATAGATTAGTTGATCTTGGCCTATAGTCCCAACACAGTTTAAGCATGTCTTTGTCTATAATCCTCGCACTGTTTTGCTCGCATTGGTCTATAGTTCTCAATTTTGTTTTGCTCGCCTTGGTCTCAAATTCTTAAATCGTTTTGCTAGCCTGTGTCCATAGTTTTCAAATCGTTTTGCATGCCTTGGTTTATAGTCCTCACCTTGATCGATTGTCCTAACAGTTTTGCACGCATTGGTCTAATTTTCAAATCGTTATTTTGCGTTGGTCTATAGGCCTCAAACAGTTTTGCTTGTCTTGATCTATAGTCCTCAAATCGTTTTGCGGACCTCACATCATTAAGTTAACTTGGTCTGTAGGCCTCACATCATTAAGTTAACCTTGGTTTATAGGCCTCACATCGTTTAATTTGCCTCGGTCTATAGGCCTCATAGGATTAAGTTAGCCTTGGTCTATAGGCGTCTCATCGTTTAGTTTGCCTTGGTTTATAGTCCTCAATTGTTATGCTCGCATTGGTTATCGCCAAATAGTTAACCCTCCACGGCGAAAACAAAAACAGTCCATCATCATCTCGCCTTGGTTTATAGTCATCATAGCGCTTTGCTCGCTTTGCTCGCTTTGGTCTATAGCCTTCAAACCGTTTGGTCGCCTTGGTCTGTTGTCCTCAATTGTTATGCTCACCTTGCTTGGTCTATAGTCCTCACATCGCTGCTTTGCTGGCCTTGGTCTATAATCTTCACACCGTTTTTCTCGCATTGGAAGGTTGTCCTCCTGTGTTATGCTCGCCTTGGCTTATAGTCCTCATATAATTAAGTTAACCTTGGTCTATAGTCCTCAAATCGTTTTGCTCGCCTTGGTTTATAGTCCTCATAGCATTAAGTTAGCTTTGGTCTATCGTCCTCAAATCGGTTTAGTCACCTTGGTCTAAAGTCCTCATGGCATAAAGTTAGCCTTGGTCTATAGTCCTCATATCGTTTTGCTCACCTTGGTCTATATACCTTATTGCATAAAGTTAGCCTTAGCCTCTATAGGCCTCAACACGTTTGCTCCTCTTGGTCTATAGTCCTCAAATCGGTTTGCTCACCTTGGTCTATATGCCTCATATTCTTAATAAAGCCTTGGTCTATAGTCCTCAAATCTTTTTGCTCTTGGTCTTTAGTCCTCATAGTATTAAGTAAGCCTTGGTCTATAGGCCTCAAATCATTTTGCTCACCTTGGTGTATAGTCATCATAGGATTAAGTTTGCCTGGGTATATAGTCTACAAAGCGTTTCGCTCACCTTGGTCTATAGTCCTCATAGCATTAAGGTAGCCTTGGTCTATAGTCCTCAAATCGGTTTGTTAACCTTGGTCTATATTCCTCATAGCATTAAGTTAGGCCTCACATCGTTTTCCTTACCTTGGTCTATAGTCCAAACATCGTTTATTTCGCCTTGGTCTTTATTCTTCAGATCATTTCGTTCAGCTTGGTTTATAGTCCTCACACCATTTTGCTGGTCTTTGTCTATAGTCCCCAAATCGTTTTGGTAGGCTTTGGTTTATTGTCCTCACATCGCGACCAAGGCATGCAAAAAGGTGAATAGTACTCAAATCGTTTAGTTTGCTTTCGTCTATAGTCCTTAAAGAAATTAGTACGCATTTTACTTTAATTCTCAAATCGTTTAGTGTGCCCTTGGCTTTATTTCCCAAACCGATTTTCTCCGCATTAGATAACTAACTGTATGCATAATGGTCAACCTGTCTTTATAAGAACAGTGCTTTTTGAAAACCAACATTGGGAATTTTGCGTCATTAACTGTATAAATATTTACGGTATTGGAAGTTGGAAAGCATATTTGGATCTTTAAAGAGAATCACTAAATTAATTAAATATTTTCGAACCAAATCGTTTTCTGAAATGCGTGTTAGCTTGCCAGAACCCTTATTAAGATATCGCCAATTGTATTATATGAATAATTTTGAATGACATTGTAAAGTAGTAATTAACTTCAATATTGGCAATGCTCAGGTAAACGACCTTTTCTCTTTGCTTTCGTATTGTCCGTTTTTTAATTACAATTTTCAATTTTTATTTTCACTGTGCTATAGGGTTTCCGAGGATACGAAAACCACTGAACTAAATCAGACAGATCCTTCAGACCACCAAGCTTCCTCGAGACCTCAAATGCCTGCCAACATACTTCAACCCCCTAAAAAGGGCAGACATAAAAACCAGGGACCTGGTAAAAGCAGACAAACTTAACAATTTGTTTCCGAAAGTAGGCTGAAAAGTTGGAGCAACGACCTTAAACAAGAGAAAGAGAATTAGCAGGCTATTTGAATATTTATGTGAGCCCATCTGTGCAAAAAGGTACACGTTGGCTTTTACGAACAGTGTAGATCTAGATCTGTCTTTGCATCCGATCAAAACCGCCCACATATCATTTACATAAGCAAGTTGGAAGCTTTTTACAACATGTGTAGATTCTGATCTGACTGACCAGATATACAGACTGATATGGACTTTCACTGTTGAAAAAAAAAAAATGTTACCTTTTTATTTCTTAAGGTTCATATGATGTAGTGATTGTGATTTAATTTGAGATTGGAAGACGAATTTCATGTTCAGTCAAACCTGTGCTAAATACCACCTGTGTTTAGCAATGCCTTGTCTATAGCAACCCAACTTCTAATTTCCCGATTTCTCATTTCTGAATATATTAACCTGTATTTAAAGACCACCTGTGAACAAAGACCAGGTTGTTCTCTTACCATGGGTGGTCTTTAAACACAGGTTGCACTGTATTTTACTCGAATGTCCAATAAACAATGATCCAATACAAATATATATAAGTAGGTAGTATTGGTCTAGACCAGAAATTTCTAAATTTATCGAATTCTCAGCAAGCAATTATCAGAAAACGTTATCTAATTAAGGCATTGTCCTATATAAAAGTTTCGAAAAATGAATGAAGTCGTTTGTTAAACTGTCTTTTAAAACCTGTATATACTTTCGTTGTTATTAAATCTTTGTTTAAACGTAAAAAAGTATGTATCTTGTCCGTGCACATAAACGTACGCTAGCAAGCAGTTACACACGTACAATCGCACACAGGCACGTCCATGTTCACATTTGTTTTGCCTGTATTCACATACGATCGCTAGCATGTAAGCACTAACGCACTTACACGCAAACTCAATACATTTAAAAGTATGTCTAAATATTAATGTTCAAATGTGTGTGAAACGTTTATCTAAGTTAATATCAACTTCAATTCTTCAGCGAAAACGGTTATACGATATTACATAAGATGCTGGTTTCTTGTGTTTCTTTCTCCACTGGTATAGATCTATAGAATATTTTTCTATAACATGTATATATGATATCTATGTCGTCTCTCTTTCTCTCTCTCTCAAAATATACAAAACACACTCACACATATATATATATGCTGACAGATAAAACACTTATTAAGAAATCTGCTTTATATATACATAATTGTTATTTAAAAAGAAGTAGTTTACTCCTTTTAATCATATTTAATAACTATTCATAATATTATATTATCATTTATTAACACTTCTTATTAGTACTTATATTGATTGATGTGTAGTGACTCATAAGCCATTTGTATAGCTGGGTAACACGCCCAATATGTACAATTATTACTAACAAATGTGAATGTTATACTGGTGTATTATTATTGTATAACTTGCATTACGTGTCACATAAATAAAATATATAACTTCTACTACTACTACTACTATATGGCAGTAATGTATGTGTGTATGTTTGTTATCTTGTACAAAATCTTTTGTTAATAGAATCTTGAATTTTGATTCATGAAAACCATTTAACTAATAAAGGCATTAACATTATCTTGCCGAACGGAGGCAAAAAAGTAAGAGTGGCTACCTTGAATATGTCTTTTTCAAGTCATGGCAGGTCTATAAGTTTGTTTCTATTAAGCAGATCTAATTAAAGCTCACATAAAGCATACACGGGATGATTTACTGTGTTTAAGAAGCATGATAATCCCTTGGAAACCATGTGTTTTGCTTAGGTTATAGTTGAAAAGATGTTTCTCTATTTGCTTTAAACCCCCCCCCCCCCCCCCCCCCCCAACCCCACCACCACCAACAAAAATCATAACTGTTCAAAAAAATTAATGTTTTTATGTAAGAATTTAAAAAAATTAAATCAAAAGTGGAGATGTCATTATGTTATATTGTCCGTAGCGCATGCGTGCATCTATGCGTTAAACATTTGTTTCAAAACAATTATGATGATTAACGGTGTCTCAATGGTCTGTTCTAAATTCTTTCGTTTTTAATCGGTCCAGTACTTTTGAAAAAGAAGACTTTTAAAGATTGTATTATACACAAATTGGGAAAACAAGCTCCTCCCCCGTCTTTCAATGTATCAGAATAATTTTCAAATCGGGCTAGTACTTTTAGACAAAAATATTTTAAAAGTTGTGGCATGTTTCCCTTTGTCTGATGCCGCAGCAACCAAAGTTCTTCTTGGAATTAAATCCTTTGAACAACTTTGAAAGAGAACCACCTAAAGAACATTTCTGTGAAATTATTTGAAAGCGATCCATTAGTTTTGAATGAGAAGTAGTTTGTAGGAAAATATGAACGGACAGACAGAGTGAGACAGACCGACAGATAGACAGACAGACATAAAGACGGAAAGACAACGACTATGGACCCCAGACGGTAAATGAACACTGCACGTTATGCTACGGTGAGCTAAACAAGATGGCCATGATAGCCCTGAATCGCTCACCTCAGTTATGCAATATGATGTGTAATGTCAACCACGGTAACTCGTGTTTAGTTCAGGTAAGCTAACACAAGAGGCCAAATGCCAACTATTGCTCCACTTGCCATGAGACAAAATAACCCAATGTTGCCTGTCAATGACTTGAGGAAAACTTTAGGTCTGTTTCAGATAAGAATATGTTCTACCTTTTTCTTATATCTCTCTATGTTAAATAGGAAACCCACGTGTGACTATTTTGACCTTTGCATAATTTGACCAATCTTGTAAGAGGACCACTTGACAATGCTAAATACCAAACCAATGGCATAATTTAAATAATCTTGGTAGATGACAAGAAGATTTTCAAAGTTTTTCCTATAAATATAGGCATGTGTGTGTGTGTGTAAAACATGTGACCTCCTGGGTGGGGACAATATTGAACTCCGGGGGATAATTTGAACAATATTGATATAGGACCGCTAAACAATGCTACAAATCAACTATCTTAACTCTTGGCCTTTCGGTTTCAAACAAGAAGATTTTCAGAGCTTATCCCTATATATATATCTTTGTAAAACTGGTGACTCCAGGGCGGGGCCATTTTTACAAGGGGCAACTGAGAACTATTCTTGGTAGAAGACCACTAGACAGTGCTACACATTATAAATAAGAACAAGTCTTTCTCCGTGAAAAACAGGTTAACCCGCGCCCCCCCCCCCCCCCGACAGGGCCTATTTTGACGCACGCCATAATTTGAATATTCATGGTAGAGGACCACTATAAAACTGCTACACACCAGAGTTCTGAATGTAATTAATTTCTTTCCACTCTGTTAAGGCAGGGACCTAGGCCAGTCGTGTAGCGAATTCGCCCCAGCGCAGCCATTTCCCCCAGCCACACGCAGCGTGCTGCCTGCAAACGACGGCGAGCACTTACAGCGGATTCGGGCCCCTGATCTTGAAAGGGCACCACCCAAGGAATGTCCATGTGAAATTTCATCTAAATTGGGTAAGCGGTTTAGGAGATGTTGTTGAAAGGAATTGTTGACGAAGCATGGCGTACAAAAGGCGATCACAATAACTCACAGGTGAGCTAAAATGGTATGCTATATAGTTTTATGACCAATTGGTATATGTGTTGAAAGTTTGAAGTCAATAACCCCAAAAGAACCAGTTAAGACTTAGTAATGCAACACATAAAGGGCGAACAGATGGACAGACAGGCGATGTGATCCCTTAATGTCTGGTGTCAGATGACCCAACATGTTAATATCAATGGAAAATTGAAATTTAGTCTTGGTTTGCAGTTGACACCACAGTGGGCAATGGGGAAATTGCTCTCCTCAGATAGATTACTCCTTTTTCCTTGATGTTTTCTAAAACTAATCTGCAGTATGAGGCATCAGACAGAAGTCATCTGTTTCAAGGAGTTGACGCTTTCTGCAACAGAACGCACTTTGAGGTGATACCATAAACAACATCATTAAAAGAAGTAACTGTATCTCTCTACCTTCAAAATATGCCAACAATTGCAATTCAGCCACTTGACGGCATGAGTGATATGCAAAGAGCTCGCTGGATATTATTTAAACCTGCTTGTGCAAATGACGCAATTTAATGCAAATGTTAACTGAGTGTCCCAAATGATAAGAGTGAACAGCATAAATCACCAACCCGTATAAACAGGGGTGACACTCCCATGACACGTTTCCCATCATATTAAAACAACTAGTTTATCCAATAGTGCCAGTTGTGTAACAACCGATGATTCGGTCATTGTTGACAATGCTCAAGACGTTTGACAAATCTTTGCAAACGATGGTGTAAGACTATTTATAGTATATCGTTGATAACGACAGACCAAGCTTTTACCCTCGATTTATAATTGGCAAGGCTATTATTTAAGTAGACCCACAACTTATTTCCAACAGTTTATTATAGCGGCACGCATGTTGGTATCACCCGAAGAATAGGAAGATACATTTTCATACAAAATATGCACCCATCCTTCTGTTCTACTTGACAACGATGGAACTTAACTTGGAATTGGACAAGCGGTTTCAGAGGAAAAGAATTTCAAAGTTTGGTAATTGTTCTCACTTTCTGACGTTGAAGCAACGACAGTTCTAAAGAGAGTGCATATCTTTAAACAATTTTGAAAGAGGACCACAAAAGGAACATTACTGTCAATTTTGTGTTGAAATTGGTCCAGCAGATTGTTCGACAATTTTCACTTTGTTTCCCACAAAAAATCCAAGATAGTTTTCTCGGACGACACCACCGCCTCTAATGACAACTATTTAGGATTTCTCTACGTTAACTGTTATAACCAATTTATCACAGTATGTGTGCAGATTAACTAGATGTGACTGTAACCATCCGCCGTATTGCTCATTAGCACAGTCATCCGCAAACAAAATAAGGAATGTAGATGATTAATCTGTGTTAATACACCCGTCTTGTCTTGTCAATGTCATTTAGGAACATGGAAAATAGCACGAAGAGCTTATCTCCCATCATATAATAAAGCAACTAAACATTTAAAAAACTCCGGAAGATTGTCGATTTGTCTCACTTGCAGTCTAATATCTGAGTACATTGGTTTTAATGTCCTAAGTAGTTTACCGGCTTTACCGTATTTCACCAGTGTATAACCACAACCCGTTCCAGTAGACACTACCAAAAGCTTTTTGCAAGTCGATAAACGCACACTATATCTTCTGCTTATGTATTTTCTACTAATGTATGGTGAATAAATATGGCATAAGTTGTGGTGCAGTCGGATTCAAATCCGAACTGTGCGTCTGTTTTTACCTCGTTTTTTTAGATCACTTCTTTTATCGTTCAATGATGATTGTCGTGAATAGTTTACCGAAACAGCTGTTTTATGTTATTCCACGATAATTGCTGGATCATCTGCTAGCCTCTGTTTCATGATTGGTATAATTATACCTTCCGACATATGTTATCGGAATGCTCCAACTATTTAATGTGGTGTAGTAAAAAAAAGTATTTCAAGTGGTTCGATTAAAATGTCAATACTTTCTTTAAAATATTCGTTGATAGTATTATCGTTCGCACAGCTTTTCCCCATACTCAGCAATTTCACCGAAGATATGATATGCGTACGTAGAGTTCGGTATAAGTCGGAAACTCCGTTCTTTCCAAAGAATCGCACATGAGCTATTCTACATCTGCATGTTTTGTGTTACCTACATAATTCTTTCGGTGATTAACGCCTTCAATTATTCATTTCTCTGCAATATGTATGGCTTGAACACATTTTTACATTGTCAACCAATGAACAGTTCTGCCAAACTATATTGGAGGCCGATTCAGATGAGAATAATTAAAATTAGGTATTTCCCCCGCTTTCTGATACTGCAGCAACCAAAGATAGCCTTATAATAAACAGCTTTGAACAATTTTGAAATAGGACCATCAAATGCAAATTTGGTTCAAAGTGGTTAAGGAGGATTATATCGTTTAAAGCTTAAGATAAACGACGTCGACCACGGACGATGATTGTCTGTGAGTGATCAGGAGAGATGACGTCAGGTAATCTGAAAAAAAGCACCTGAAAAACTGTTAAATATAACACGAGGCAGATGCAAAGCAGGTTCCTGATCTGCACGATGTACATGCATAACGCACGAATTTAACTGCAGCAAAACTTGCAGAGTGCAAAGGTGTAAGTTGTCAAAGCACAGTTTTGGTTGATGGTGATATAAATCTTGAAGATGAGTAACTTAATTGTCGTCTTATCATCTACTAAACATGCTATCATAATTATGATTGCAGCATTTATTATTAACAAGAGTTTCCAAAGACACATCTATGTGTCGCCTACAGGAAGTGAAACGCACATTTACAGATCACACGCTATCTGCAAAAATATTTAAAGTCGATACATTTGAAAATGATTGGGAAAATGGCTGCATAAAACATGAAATCCGATAAATAGGCATGCTAGAGCTTTATTCCATTCTTTGTACCACTATGTATCAGCGTTGTAAGTTTAAGGTGAATCGCCCTGATAGTTAAGCAAGTACATGTGCGACGTTTAGCAAAAACATTATAAGATTGGTTTTTGGCTTAAACTGAATATTATGAAAATAGCATGTTTACAACATCAATGACAAATTACATTTTTTTCGGGCTAGTCCATATATTTAGCCTTGACTTATTTGTGTAAAGATCATCCTATCCGCAGATGTATTTCGTAATCTGTCAAATTTCAAATAGGATTTCACTGGGAGTTTTCAACCTTCTTTCGGAAAGAAACTGTTCAGTTTGTCTGCTTTTATCAAGTCCTTGTTTTTTATGTCTTCCCTTTTTAAGGGATTGAAGTGTGTTGCTAGAATTGTAGGTCTCGAGGGAACTTGGTGGTCTGAATAATCTGTCGAATTTGGTGCCGTTGTTGTAGTTTCTTCGGGAACCCTTTAGCACAGTACACATTAAATTTAAAAATTGTAATTGTAGAAACTGCCAATACGATTGCAAAGACAACATTGGTCGTTTTCCTGGGCATTGCCTATATTGCAAAAAGTTAATATTCAATTATGCAATTCAAGATTATTCATATTATAAAACTGGCGACATTTTCATAACATTTGTTCCACCTATTACGGTGAAAACCTCTCAAGTATTGTAGCAAAGTATTTGGTTCGATAATTTTATAATTATTCTATTATCACCTATGTTATTCAACTTAAAATCTATGTAAATCATAAAAATCCTCAGATTTTGACAGCAAATCAAGTTGGTTTTTTGATGAAATATGTCTGTAAAAGTCAACCAAATGCAATAACAAAAGCTTATTGGCGCATGTTAAGTTTCTGCATCAATTAAATATTATAACCAATTTGAAGCTCAAGTGTGGATCCAAAACATACATGATTACATAGATATATCATAAACATCCATGCAGGTAATGCCGTAAAATCATTAATGAATGTTTTTCAAAGATCATTACTCACATTGACCATTACTATATACACAGTTAAACAAGTTACAATTATCAATATCCTTTCAGTGTACTTACGAACATTTTAAAGCAGGAAGAAAATCATGTTTTGTATCAATCAAATGTTTATTAGGAGTGAGAAGTAAAGCAGCAACATATCTAAATTACTATTCAATCTCATCTATTTAAAACAAGACGAACTTCGCTCATCATAACATAATTGTCGGCTAAGTATTCATTGCATGCACGTACATTAACCCTTTTCCACATATAAACGCTTTCTGGCGCGTCTGTACGAGACGACTTTTTTAACTATGTTTTCAACAGTTTGCAGTAAAAATACCTTCATTTATGGAGTTTATCCGTGTTTTTGCTAAGAGGTTTCCAAACTCATCTGCTGCATATTTGTTGTTTGTAGGAAAGGGTTAATACCACAAGAGAGCCGATACCTGGTAGCTTGGTCGGTATTGAAACGGACTGTCTTTTCAGGGGTTGTGAGTTCGAAATCCCAGCTTGACAAACATTCTTTCCAAAGTTTGACGAATGTCTCTGTGACAATCGTCATTCGTATTCCAGTATATGCAGAAAATCTGCAAGTTGCTTTACAAGTCTGTTGTTTGGAGTACTGGTACAAGAAAGCCAGGAAACACATGAGCAGGCGAACTGGCCACACTTGTTTAAAACGGCATTAAACCCCAATTAATCAATCAACAAGCAATAAATCCCAATTAATCAATCAACAAGCAATAAATCAATCTACTTCTAGGACATCCAACCACCATTATCGCTGTTTTTGTGATAAAATCCCATTGACAGAACCCGCTCAATTCGGTATTCGAACCCGGGACTTTCGGAGCGATAGACCGACGCTTTTATAGTGCAGCAATGTCAACGGTCCAATGTTAAACAATACATATCAATAATAATTTCATAGAAAATAATTTATTTAGACAATGCGAATTAGATCTTTGCAATTTTAATCTTTTTTTTTTTTTTTTTTACCGACTCGTCTCAGCTTTAAACCTCATATACGACTTATCAAATTTCGAAGTAACCTTTGTTGAAGGATAATGCAAATGGGTTCATATGTTCATATAGCTTAGTATCAGAGTCCAATTCCACCAACACTTAAAGGCATATTTCATCAGTTTTGTTTCCCGATATATGAAGCAAAACATATGGAAGCCCTGGGGGGACTTCTTACTTCAATACTTCTGACTTCATTACTTCTAACTTCCAAACTTCTAACTTCATTACTTCTAACTTCATCACTGTTAACTTCATTACTTTTAACTTTCAACTTCCTTACTTCTAACTTCATTTCTTCTAACTTCATTACTTCTAACTTCATCACTTCTAACTTAATTACTTCTAACTACATTCACTTCTAACTGCTAACTTCATTACTTCTAACTACATTCACTTCTAACTGCTAACTTCATTACTTCTAACTTCATCACTTCTAATTTCGAACTTCATTATTTCTAACTACATTCACTTCTAACTTTTAACTCCTTTACTTCTAACTTCCAACTTCCTTACTTCTAACTTCATTACTTCTAACTTCATTACTTCTAACTTCTTACTTCAATCCTTCTGACGGAAGTTAAATGTAATGAAGTTAGAAGTAAGGCAGTTGGAAGTTAGAAGTAATGAAGTTAGAAGTGAATGAAGTTAGAAGTAATGAAGTTAGAAGTGATGAAGTTAGAAGTTAGAAGAGATGAAGTTAGGAAGTTTGAAGTTAGAAGTAATGAAGTTAGAAGTGAATGTAGTTAGAGTAATGAAGTTAGAAGTAATGAAGTTAGAAGTTTGGAAGTTAGAAGTTTGGAAGTTAGAAGTAATGAAGTTAGAAGTATGGAAGTCAGAAGTATTGAAGTAAGAAGTCCCCCCAGGGCTTCCATAAAAACATGATTTGTTGAATATATTTAAGAAAAATGAATAAGTTCAAATTAAAAGTTACCTTGAATACTAACAATACTTTTTAAAAAAAATGAAATACTTTAGCCTTTTTATCACGAAATCAAAACGGATGAATCCCGCTCTTTTAAAAGTATTTAAGTCACTTAATTTCGTTAATGGAATTGGGGCCTGATTTATAATCTTAAGTACAAAAAGATTAAATTGTAACAAAAACAATCTATCAATGTTCAATGGTGATCAACAACGTTCAGCCAAGTCGCAGCGGTATTGGTAATCGATGACCTATAAGGGATTTGTATATGCTTCAAAACTTGATGTTTTGTTGGTGTATTTTTTTCATTTATGTGATAAGTTTCACGTACTTCTATTTATAAAAATGTGCTTTTGTAAAGTATGATGACCTTCACGGTGTTGGCTACCTATCGCCAATATTTCATTCAATGGTATTATTTCTAATACGACGATTGGCAGAGGAAAGTGACCCTGTGTAATGCCAATTACATGGCACAAATAAGGAAATTTTAAAATAGTTATGACGAGCTTCATCTTGGACCAATTTTCGGGTTTCAAAAGAAGTTTACTAATTTTTCAAATAAATCTCCAATAAAGAAATACTATTTGTATGGGCTACTCATGACGTGAAAGAGACAACATTTCCGAAAAGCAAGTGTTCATGAGATATAATTACCAAAGATTCTGCATAGCCCATGAGAAATGGCTTCTTTCCATAAATTGCCAGTTGATAGAAACAAAATCATCCTACATGTATAAAACCACATATAACTATTAACAACTTTAACATATTGAATTCTGGCCGTATTTACAGGATAATTGACCTTCAAATTATGAATGTTTTATATTCTGACCGTAACCCTTTAAACTGCCTATATGAAGTCAATACCATGGAGCATAATGTACAATGATATTTAAGGGAGTTTCATTCACTTTTTACACATCTTATATGCGGTGAGAGACAGGTCCTCCTACTTTGTGATCAAAAATTTAAAAACAGTTGTGTTATTGGTACTGTCTGAGCTTCTCTTCATTTCAATGTAAATAAACAATTACAGCCCTTAGTTACAACACTTTATTCCAGTGTGCATGGTAGCACATAGGAATCACTAAAGATATGTGCGGATGCACATATTTATTTGGATGATCTACACTGTTCACTAGAGTACACCTTCGCACTGAAAGGCTCATATGTGCATACTAATTTCCTGTAAACTCACATTCACATGTTCAATGCCGTCAACTAGAGACACACAAGCATTTCAAGTTAAAAACCACGATAGAGATCAATTCATCCGCGGATGTATATGGTATTATGGCATGTTTAAAACAGCTTGTCTGTGTAGCTTGTCAGCTTTCTTTCGGCAAGATAATATTAGGTGTGTCTGCTTTTACCAGGTTGTTGGTTCTTATGTCTGCCCTTTTTAGGGGGTTGAAGTATGTTGGCGGGAATTAGAGGAGGTCTCGAGGGAGCTTGGTGCTCTGAAGGTTCAGTCAGAATTGGTTCCGTGGTTGTCGTTTCTTCGGGAACCCTATAGTACAATACATTTTAAATGTTAATAATGTAATTTTAGAAACGGACAATTCGAATTCAAAGACAACATTGGTCGTTTCCGCCGGCCTTGCAAATATTGAAAAAAGTTAATATCTATTCATTCAATTCAAAATAATTCATATGATAAAACTGACGACATCTACATTTGTTCTACATATAACGGGGAAAAACCCTCAAGTATTGTAGCGCAATATTTGGTTCAGGGATTTTAGAATTCATTTAATCACACTCTAAATTCGATCTATGTTATTCAATTCAAAATTTAAGAAAGTCATAAATGCCTTCAAATTTTGACAGCAAATCATGTTTTATTATAAGGGAATACGTTTGTAAAAATCAACCAGAAACATTGACTCTAACAAACAAGCTTATTGGAGTATATAGTAAGTCTCTGCACGAATTATATTTTTATAACCAATGTGCTGCTCATATGTACATACACGGAGCCAGAAAATAATATATGATTAAATAGATATACAAGACGACGGTTTGATGCAAAGCATCAAAGAGAAGCCGCAATATTTTGTTTCACATGAAGAAATAAAAAAAAAGAATATTTAAATCCATAAACATTAGAACAATCTAATCTGTAGTCAGTAATGCTGATATCGGTGTTTGAAGATATAAGTTTTATGTAGGATATTTAACCTGGCTGGGTCTGTGTTTTAAGTGAAAGAGATGATTTCGAGTTAAACTGATCATGAAAAGTGACATATAATACTAAAGACAAATGGACAAGAGGTTATGATAAATTTAAATAAGTACCAAAAACAATCAACTATTTGTATTGAACACTCGCCCTGTTATGATATTGTTTTATCAAATAATGCTATATTCAGCGATATTTGCGAAAAACAAAGTGCATAAATGAATGAAAATGACAGATAATCAAAGACGACAAAAACCAACTATTAGAAGAACGACAGACGAAGTTTTCGTCCCGGAACATAGTAAAATAGATATTATACTGCACAGGAAAGTCAGATTATTGAAAGCAAAGCAAATGAAAAGTTTATGTGAAATTACGATAAAAATGAAAATCTAAATACAGACTATAGATGAATGGTACTGTCTTTTATTTTAGCTCCTAACTTGATTCGGGAACCAGATTCGGTACGCGGCCGCTTACGACATTTACAAACTGGACTAAACTGAGATCGGTTTAAAACGCGTTGGTGAATACGGTCGGACTAAATCTAAATCGCCAGGAATCCAAAAAGTGGACTAAATATTAAGATTTAGATTTAGTCAAAAATCTAAGTTGAAACGTTTAGTGAATACGGGTCGTGGCTTCTTCGTCTAATTACTGCGTAATATATCATAGGATGCAAGGAACCAGACTACATTTACCAATTCAATAGAAGGGTTCTCTATGTTACTGTTTAGACTAGATACAGTATGAAATAGCTTAACTAAATATGTACAACTAAAAAATGTACATACACTAAATTAATATACCGGTCTTTGTCCTGTTTTCTTTAATTGTAAAACTCACATATGTATATAGTGTAAAAGGGATGTTTTAAAAGTAATTTACCTTAAACTAATATACTTAGTAAGGACAAAGAGAAATCCCGATATGTGGTCAGTGTGACAGGTCTAAATATCTAGTTGTGCTAAATTTCTAGGCATTCCTACAGGAAGCCGCCTCCTGGCTGCTTCCAACAATAAAGTTCCATACAGGTAAAGGCGATAACTCCTTAATGGTGGTTTTTTAAAGAGCATGACTTAAGTTATATTGACCATAAATATGTATACAGTTAAACAAGCTAAAATTATCAATATCCTTCCAGTATACTTATGAAAATATGACCCTGGTGAGAAAAATATTGTTTTGTATATATCAATGGTCAATTACTCCAAATATTTATTAGTAGTGAAAAGTAAGTAAGCAACTTATTAACACATATTTAAACCAATCTCATTAAAACCAGACCAACTTCGCTGCAGTGGCAAACGCTCATATGACGAGACTGTCTATTACATGTCGTCTCAGATTGACCTTTGCATCAGACAATTAAAGTGTCACATACAAACTCGTTATAATACAACAGGGGAGAAAACCCCTATAATAATACAACAGGGGAGATAACCCCTATAATTACATCAGTTAGAGACGTGATGATTGTCCAACGTTGGTTGTATCGTGCGATTTAATTTGACAGAAAAATATGAGAACCTTCTCATGAATATCTATAGGTATATTATCAATTTAAGACAATGTTATATACGATGTCGTCAGATCATATATACACGTAACGGAGTGTTTTGTTTTGAATTGATATGATATGATTGCATTCAATCACAACTATCTCACACAAACTAATGTCATCAATATCCATTGATACAGGGTGATCAGAATACATCTGTGAGAATCGACACAGACGAAAAAAACGAAATTTTGGTGCATGTACAATTAAAGGCCGGTAACATGTTTTTCAATTCTAGAGGACTGGCTTTAATGCGAGTGTTAAAAATTGGAATGCGTTCTTATCCTATTTTACAAGTAACGCGTATCACATAATTACAAACAATTAGCATAACCAATATGTTGCGTGAGAAAGCTATAAACTTACCATGGCATCACTTCATAGATACCACCTACGCCGAAACTGTAGTCTCCTCTGTCACCGTTTTCCCATCTGACCTAAATATGTATATGTTAACAACAGTAAAGTTATGAAGACAATTAATCTACCATGATAACTTTTAATTAAGGTTTAATGCTATTTTATAGGAGATCGACGACGTTTTCAACGCTATTTAAGTTGTATCATTTCGACAAAACATGTATTCGTGCTCCTTGAGTGATGAACCAGTGCGATAATTATGCACCAGACTTTCAGAATTGCACTCCGCAGTGTCCGCCGTAAAGTAATACCTAACCCGGCACGCCCAACACGACGGAGTCCAATGCCTTCACGATAACAACTCGGTCATGGCGGATTCTTCTATAAAGTAGCATACAAGTATACACGTTAACTTGTTACAACTGTATTACTACACTTCAAACACATCTCACGATTCTAAAAGTTTGTAGTAGTGGTTTGCACATTCCAAAGAACACAGTATGTTAAGGATGACATTAATTGCATTCCGCTTCAACGTCATTTTAGTTTAGCAATAGCAGCACAAGCAGACAAACAAAGCTAAATATACATGTTTCAATTGAATGTGCATTAAACGTTTATGCATTAAACGTTTATGCATTAAACGTTTATGCATTAAACGTTTATGCATTAAATGTGTTATTTATTTATCAAAAGAGGACATAAATCAAGTGAAAACATTTGAGTAATAAAGACATAAACGGTGCGGCATTCGAGGAATGCTATATTGTAGCTGCACAATTCTAAAGTTACAAAGGTTTATAATAAATAAATTAAAGATACCTGTGAACAGACATGTACTTAAAGAATTACTTCGAGTGTTAAAGGCTTACGTGCAATTTCCCATTTTTTTCAATTCGTATAACAACTCCTTTGTCGAGACCTTTAGTATCCTTTCCTGTATAAATTTACTTCAAAATTTAGATATAAACGTCAATAAACAAGAAATTATTTTACTACTAGAATGACATGCCATGCAAATGGAAAGGACATAACGTGTATTGCATTCTTTCATATTTCTAAAATATGAACTACAGTTAATCATATATATGCGAACAGAATTAATCTAGGATGTATAAAATATATTAAAATTTACTTAACTGAACAGATTGGTTTTGTTTTATGTAAATGAGTGCATATTTTCGTAATACAATCTTACACATTGTAAACACTATTTAAATATGTCAACATATATGTCCATTATACATTTTTATGTACAAACATATCTATATTTTCTCAAATAATGTAAGGACTATCTTTCACAACATTACCAAATACATTACCTAAAATAAATCATATCTATTCTATCTATTATGTCGAGTAAGTAAATTTTACTTTTAAGCTCTAAAATTTACGTCATTAATTATGTATAGTTTAAATGAGTTTTTTATAACAATGTATTTTGGTATATATCGCTCGATTAAGATTAAGTAAACATAAACATACCAAGAGTAACAATGTTTCCCACTTTCAATGATCCGTACCCCGAGACTTCTCTCGCTTTGTCGGATGGAAGAATGTCATAACAGTTCCCGGATCCACAGCGATAACGATTCCAATAATCATTCTCATCCCACTGCACCCAGACATTCGTATCTGTAAAGGTCAGAATAAAATGTTGATTCAAGTAAACAGTCATTCAACAAAGTGTGCAGCAACAAAACATAAAGTCGGTAACGAGGAAGGCTGTCGATTATACGGTCGTGAATACAAATCCTGGGTCGGCCATTCATAACTCCAATGGTTGTCAAATTATTGTGACTAGCTTCACTCGTCACCAAACACTAGGTTAAAAGGTCTGTGTGTAAGGATACCCAGGAAGAATAGTGTATGGTGTTCTGGTGTAAGAGAAAGTCAGCAAACGCTGCTAGGTGAAGTGGCTGTGATATAACTGAAATACTGTTGAAATGACATAATTCATTAAATAAAGTAAATAAGAAGATGCTATCAAATGGATATGGATTTTTTTTTATTAATTTGATAGTCAAGCAAACTATATAATATTAGTTTTGACAATGACAAAATCACTCGAGAAGGGAAGGTATAACCGCTCGTAAATAATGGAAATAAACAGTCAGATCAAATTGATATGGACAGATCATTCATGTAAATTTGATATAGTTATTACATAGTAATTTTGTGTTTAAACTGTTGTCGCGAGGGGGATGACATCTGAACTGTTACACGAGACCGACTGCAAAATGACATCACCGACAGTGAGGGACGACAGTTTTGATTTAACCAAAATAACAGTTAAATAACTTATTAATTGCCTTATCAAATACAGCAAAAAGTAATAAACTTACAGGTATAAAAGGAATCAGGTAATAATATAAATTAGATGGTTACATTCTCTTTGCAGAATTAACAGTGTTGTCTTGTTTTTGGGTTTTACGCCGCTTTCAAAAGCTAAGGTCAAATTGCGGAAAGATAGTGTTGGTCCCACACCTAATATTTACATCGAGATAAACAATATCTAAGGTATGAAATACCATCCAACCAAATGCAGCTCAAGAGTTGCATTGGTTCTTATTGTTCAGGTCAAGCTGTGACTGCCATTATTATTGTGTGCCAACGGGGCAGCACAAAAAGAAGAAAAAGTCAGATCAATATGCAATAATCATTCATTTAAATATGATATAAAGTCATTTAGATATAATTGAGTAGAATCTGCATGACGAATGAGAAGAAACAGATACATATTGCATAATCGTTCCGCTAAGTAAGAAATGCAATCATTTCGATAGAATAGTTATAATCTCAGTTAGAATTGAAAGAACCAGTCAGATGAATATGTACGGAAGACCGGTAGTGACTACCAAACTTCACACTTCACACTTCACACTTTGAAATGTGAAGTGTGAAGTGTAAAATTCAGACTTCATACTTCACACTTCAAACATATTATCTATGAAGTGTGAAGTATGAAGTCTTAATTTCAAAGACCTCAGACTTCAAACTTCACACTTTGGAAGTCACAAACGGTCTTTCGTAAATATGAAATAATCATGAAGCCAACTATTTAAAAAAAAAAAAAAATTGGAAGAAACAGATCAATATATATATATCATTCACTTAGCTATATATATTGAAAATAGTTTGCATAGTATTGTTAATATCTGTGAATAATTGGAAGAAATAGTTAATTAATTACGGAATCAATCATTATGATAGAATGGATATAACCAGCCGTTAAAATTGTAAGAATAATCTCTCAGCTAATTGTGAAAAGTTAATCATATCCGTGATGAATGATAAACAAAAATGTAGATAAATATGGAAACTCCAATGTATGTTATATTTGAAGTATACGATAGATAAGTGTCGAAGTAACCACTAAATTGTAACGTCGTAACATACTCATGCGGACATACGAACACTTTCATAAAACGCGGAAAGCCAGTCAAATCCCGAATATCCAATATTCTTAGAAGTGTACTAGTAAAATAATTCGGAAACACTACCATCTGCTACATGTCCAATAACAGTCCCTGGACCATTGCTATCTTGATTTTCCCACATCCAGTCAGGGCCACGAGTCACTCGAGATCCGATCTTTGGTAAATTGGATCCTTGATTCTCGTTATACTTGTCCTTGTCTGAACGACTATCTTTCTACAAAACAAGTACAGCTATTATGTTTTCATCCTTAAATGTCGAATATGAATTACAGTGTTCTTGACAAATTACGTATATTATATTAGTAAATCATTTAATGTTTCAGTAAGTTTATTTTTTCAGTACCATATCAAAGGGGTTGGGAAATAAAAGAGATGCTGTTGAGAAATACGAGCTTATGCCTGCTTATCTTTGCCGAATGCACATGCAGGATCTAAATAAATAAATGAAGGGTTGCATGGCAGTAACAAATGCAAATGCTAGAACCAATAAATTTCAGGCTTCATTCGAAGAATAGTTATTATATTTTCTTATGATAATATATCCCGGACACTTTATTTTTACAGCTCAATAGTTGATAAACAAATAATTTGTTTTGTTTTGTTCCTGCGGTTTAAAACTGTTCTAAGCACGACAATACCACACTACAGAGATGTGTACTATACAATAATTATAATTTCATAAACAATTTTATCTGTTCGATTGTTTTGTTTACAAAGATATTAAGATCAGCCTATGTGTGAATTATAGTAACTCACACTTCTCAACATTCCAGTAGTCCAGGTATTTCCGTCTTCATAAGAGAGGCGTTTTCCGTCTGACACACCAATCATTATATCCAAGAAAGTCTGAAATAATGGTAGTCTTGACTATTATACACATTGTCATTCTTCCCAACGGGCCATCCACCGCGTCGGTGGTGTAGTGGTAGAACGTCCGCCTCGGGTGTTGAAAGCGGCGTAAAACACTCAGCAACTAATCAAACGGAACATTATTTTTCAAAAAGAAAACAACTGTATTAGAAATGGCCGCCTTTAAAACGCATTATTGAGAGACTATAATTTCTTTCAGGCCTATTTCATTAACGCTAAAGGTACTAGCTTATAATTCATTTTGAGACTCCCATGTCATTGTCTATAACTTGTTTCTAATATACGACTTGTTATGATTTTGTCATAGAAGTTATCACGGACATATAGTCAGGTATAATAATTGACAATATCTTGGTTTGTTCAAGGACCAGCTCATTCAATAACTTATATAAACTTCATTTTCTGCCTAAACATGTAGTTACGTTTAATTAAGATTAATTTAATATTATAAATAAAATGAATCATATCATTACCTCGTCAAAGTTTCCAACGGGGACAAACACAACATTAATGGAATCCTTAAACTGCATTAAGCCACTAAGCAATTGCTCTTTCGTCTGAAATTGAACATTAGAATAAGAACAACCCGAGCTCTAATATAACCCTATACTTCAAGCAATGTTTGTCCAAAGCTGTCTTTATTAGTCTTTCATTCGTTCAAATTATAAACGGACCGAAATATATTCAAATGTAACTGTTGTCAAACAACGAAGGTTTGGGGAATTAACCTAGTGTAGTCCAATTGCAAAACAACATGTTGTAGCTAGATTTTTACTAACGTCTTCTATGTAAGTTTCGTCAGCGGTATCTGGTCCTGCGAAGCGGGTCGTCTCTGTTGGCTTGCAATCTGTTATCATGACTATAATTGGTGTTCGCGTTAGTGCTGAAAAGACACGTGTATTAGATCATCTGTATATGCTTTTTAGTCTTATAAGATTCTTTTCTGGAGTAATTGGAAAAATAAAACATGAACCAGGAAAGATATTTAAAACCATGTTTATGAATGTAAACTCTACAACAGCTCTAAGTCGTAATGTTCTCTTAAATTGAAACCTCAACTTCTTGCATTTAACCAAAATATATTTTCATCTAGATATATAGTATTTTAATTTATGCCAAAGTTAGTTGTGTTGCTAGTGATTGAATAGTTATTTTCGTTATTTCTGAATGGATTGCAATACTTGAAACACAAAAAACAAATAGTGGATGGTCGAACATAAATTCAAAAGAATTAGTAAAACAATTATGAATATTTTACAATCAGGAACGGCTAACGCAGCTGCTGCCAACATTACACCTCCGTACATTGGCGATGGTCCTCCAAGAATGATACAATCTGTAAAAATAATAATACTAGATATCTCAAACAAAACGGAAGTGTTGTTGCATCTCTGCCATTGCAATATTAAATTGTATGTATTAAAGATACAAGTTTAGTTTAGTTTTGAGAGATAGCAGGGTTTATTTAACCCATTGCCGACAACGAATGCTCGTGTGAGAATGTGTATAAGACAAATATGAAACAAGGGGGCCATCATGGCCCTATATCGCTCAACTGATTTAATAGAACTTCAATAGTATTCAAAGTTTTTACTCTATACATATAAGGAAAATAATCAACCCCCATGGTGGCCATGTTTTTCAACGGAACGGATTTATTTGAATAACCTTGGTAGAAGGTCACCCAAGGAACATTTTATCTTCAAATCGGGCCAGCACTTTTGGAAAAGAAGATTTTAAAGATTTTTCGAAGCACATATAAGGAAAACAAGCCCCGCCCCTGGCGGCCATGTTTTTCAATGGATCTGATTAATTTGAACAATCTTGGTAGACGGTCTCCCAAGGCACATTTGTGCCAAATTATCTTTAAATCGGGCCAGTACTTTTTTTTTGACAAGAAGATTTTTAAAGATTTTACAATGCACATATAAGGAAAACAAGATCCGCCCCCTGTTTTTCTACGGATCGGAACAATTTGAACAATCTTGGTGCCCGAACAACTTTAAAGGAGGACCACCTAAGAAACATTCCTGTGAACTTATTTTGAAATCAGTCCATTGATTTAGTAGGAGAAGTCATTTGTAGGAAAATGTTAACAGACGGACGTACAGACCACGACGACGACGGACGCCGGACGGTATGTGATCACAAAAGCTCACCGCGCACTTTTTGCTTAGGTGAGCTAAAAACATTCTAACGTTATTCGCAAATACAAATATTTATTGAACACTTCCTATACATATGTTTAACACGATAAAACTATGAGTTTCACACTATCGTAAAGTGGTTATTTAATCCGTTGAGAAGCTTCGGAAAAAATGATTTATCATTAGATCAAAACAAAAAAGTGTTTCAGGAATGGAAATCGTCTATTATCATCAAAATCCCTGAAAATAAGTATTCTGACGATTTTATCGTTAAGTTTAAAACGTATGCATCAGAATGCCCAAACTACTCACTGAATACATTCAAAAGTTTATCGAAATCATTCGAAAGTCGTTGAACAACTTCAGTCTTGTGCCCGAATGTTACAATCGAAACATAATTGGACTGTTTACCAAGCAACGTGGTGATTGCACTAAAACCTACAAACAAATAGTGAAAATATGATTGTATATGCATAAGTACTTCTATTAATTCTAGAAACCTAATCAAAGTTCTGTCAACACTGAAACATCGGCAAGAAGAGATGTATTGCAATTTTTTTAGAGAGAGAGAGATAGAGAGAGAGAGAGAGAGAGAGAGAGAGAGAGAGAGAGAGAGAGAGAGAGAGAGAGAGAGAGAGAGAGAGAGAGAGAGAGAGAGAGAGAGAAAGAGAGAGAGGGGGAGAGAGAGAGAGAACAAAAGAGAGAGAGAGAGGGGGGAAAGAGATACGGATAGAGGGTGGAAGAGGAGAGAGGCACATAGAGGAAGGGAGTGGGGAGACACATAGAGGGAGGGAAAGGAAAGAGACACATAGAGGGAGGGAAAAGAAAGAGACACATAGAGGGAGGAACGGGAAACCCCGACTTCTTCGATAAACAGACGAACTAAATAGCATTTATGCTAGTTATTTTGCAAGTTAAATAACGTGATTTATATCTCAATATATTGTAACGAACCGGTCCTCAGCCATAAGTGAGTGACGCTAATTTCAGTTGAAAGGGACCAACTCAGGTCATAACTGGCTAATATCAACTCTTCTTAATAATTGTGAACTACAAACATTCATTTATGATACTTTACGATAACTGTTTGGTTTTATTGTGTATATATTTGCTGTATACTACTGTGTTTCGAACGCTCGTGCTGGGTCGTAGCTACTATGTTGTTGTTGTGGTTGCAGGTACCCGCATAGCATCATGGGATTAGTTCTCATGACGCAGTGCAGGTGCCCGTATTGCACTATGGAATATTTCCTATGACGTCACTACTATTCCTTTTTTGCACCAAACTTATACTCATCGACCGCCGGCTTTTAAATCATAGTACAACATTAATACTATATGTTTACCGACTCGAAGGTACGGGTTGTATGTGTTATGCAATTATCGGCGTATATTACCTACAAAACAGTATCTTTCATTCAATTTAAGGGTAAAAACCATATTAATAAAGGGCTACTTTTCCCTGGTAGAACTCTTCCGACAGACTTGTTGGACGCTTTCCGACAAAATAACTTGTTGAGAATTCAACAAATTATTATGTTGGTAACGTCATTATATAAGCAACGTTCCGACCAGCATCAGGACTCCACGCAGGTACAAATTTAGTTTTATCTTGGTCTCATTTCTTATTCTAATTTTAACTTAGTTTGTTTTGTTTATTTAAGTATTATCTGGCATGTAGAATATTTTTAAAGCATCTTTTCGGAACAAAATCAACCAAAAGGATATAAATGGCAGCGATTTATGTTATCTTTTAAAATACGTTACAAATAGAGCTACTGTCTGCAGTTTTTCGGAATTAAAATATAACTTCACTCTGACACTTTCTTTTAAGTAAACCGGTTTAGCTATCAAACAAGCTCCATCTTTCATGTTATTTAGATAACTTATTATTTATTATTATTTAAAACTAGCGTTTTATTTGCAGTATTATTACATTGTGTTTTAAACCTCCGTATTTGTTAGGAACTTGTTTTGTATGTGTACTCATTTAAATATCATTATTAACCTGGTGTATACATGGTATGCTATAGTTATATATATATATATAGTAATTAAAAACTTTAAAACTGTGAATTAGACTAACTGATCTTTTAACATTCCAAACTTCTTAGCTTATCCTGTTTTTGCAAGTATATTCCGTGGAATCAAATTTATTTTCTATACCAATTAATACATACCGTCCGGAGTATCAGACGAGTATATTTGTACTCATTAAGTGGCAAATTCCCTGTCGTATTATAGTAGCTAATGTGAACAATCTTCTCCAAAAACTACTACCTTCCCCTCGAAGAAGCCAGAAAAACCGGAAGACCACCGGTGCGTAACAATATGTTCTAAGTGACCATTACCTAGAGTCAACGTTAAGAAATTAGCGTCTCTAAATTAAATTAAACCTTTTGGGATTAGAAATTACTCATGAAACACGAACATAGCATCCCTTCTACTTACTTTTAAGAGCATCCTCAACGAATCGTTTAGTTTGAGACCATGCTTCTCCTTCTGACATGCTCTCAGATATATCTATGCACAGCACAATGGGGTTGCATTCTATATTATACAAACCACTGGCCTTAGCTAAAATATATAAGGAAAACCTAGCATTAAGAACATGTGTGAAATACCAAGGCAAAATCAATAATATATATATATATATATATATATATATAATATAAAACGAATGCCTACATTACAACAGCGTAATTACCAACCGGTTACCATTAATCAGGGAAGTATATAACAATGATTCCATGGAATCAGGTTGGCGATTAAACTATTGTAATTTAGTTGTTCCTTTTTCTTTTTCAGAATACTTAATCTGTACACATTTTATGTTATCATTTTGCCACCGATTAATTGTCGAGTCAAAACAAAATGGCAAGGCCGAACATTGTTATTTCCATCAATTCTAGCAACCATCGGAATAAACAATAATTGCACGATAAATCATAAATGTTAAATATACAGAACAATTGGTAATGTTCTAATTGGTCGAATTGGTAAATATACATAAACATGATAAATGTTGAAAAGACAATATCAAAATATGCAATGAAAAGGTTAGTGTATGAACATGGGAAATATTGTTGGGGTTCCTTCCTTCTTTTTCCAAATATTTGAGGAAAGCATACATATCGAATCAAAGCGTATTTGTTTGTCATTCATTGTGTACAAATCAGCATACCTTCTTCGATTTCGTTTTGAGCAACTTTGGTCCAATATGTAGTGCCTGGTTTATAGAAACTATCGGTCTGCCTTAACACGCCTGTGAAGAAAATAAATATCATGAAACATTTATATAGTTTAAGAGTTCAACTCTTTTCATACGGATAGAACAACGATCTTGAACAATCCGCCGTGCTTAATATGACACTGGGCATATAGTTCATACTTAAATTAAGTTTAAAACTGAAATACGTTTCTTTTATGTTTTAATTCACATGTCCGCTTAATGACTGCCGATGCGCCATAAAAACAACTTGCATTCATTTATTCATTATTTATTAGTATGTAATAGTAAATGATAACCTACCAGGCATTCCTGGAATATTTCGAAATTGGGACGTCATGATCGGTTCGACCTCGGTGTCTAAGGACAAACGATTTATTCCTTCATTGATATAGACAGTCTGTGATGGCATGTCTACAAATACAGATATTAAAACGAACTACATAAACAAAACAAAAACATACATGCAAACGCTCAATGTGAGTTATTGTGAGCACCCTGTGTACAGCGTCCGTCGTGCTTCGTCCGCCCGTCAACATTTACTACTCGCTTTCCATTTGGTCAAGTGGAATGAAACTTCACAGCAAGCATCCTCTCAATGTCTTCACCAAAATCGCTCCAAACATTTTGAATCTATTCATAATTATTGCTTCCCTTGCTACCAAAAGAAAATATCTTTAAACTTCTCTATCAGTTTCCTTCAAGCCATGTTGATTGATAAGGGGCAGGGGCTGTTAGCCTTATATGGCTATAGTGAAAATCTTTTCCTCCGAAAGTATCAATATAAACAATATAGCAAACTCATACTCCTCTCGCACACAAACTTATACATATATGTTTGTTTGGCAAAGCAGTTGGACTTGTCAACCGACTGTACCGGTTATTACACCTCATTATAATACAGTCACATCTTTATTAAAAACTAAAACAACCACAACAACTTCAATATTCTGTGCACCATCAATCGGAAAGGCAATCGCCTTGACGATAACCATATATCGCCATCAATTCTAAAGGCACGCCTGTAACAGAAATATCCAATATTCCAGCAATTATAAAGGCAGTCACGCCTGAACTGGTATCTATCATAAGAACGTTGTGTGAAGCACGGTCATTGTATTTTATTGGTTCTCTCTTCTAGAGACCCTTAAAGTCGGTCTTCATTTCTGTCCGTTTGTTTGTTTGTAAAATGTTTGTGGCAAGCGTAGCGCCAAAAATATTCAACGGATTTCGACCAAACTTGATAGGGATGAAGGGTCTAGGCTTTAGTTGTTCCTTTTGTAGTATGGTTGCCATAGAAACCACCCTTGCTATGGAAACGGGCGAAAACTATCTCCACCTACAGTTTTTTGAATTTAAAAACCACTCGGTGTGCGTTGTGTAGCCCATCAGTTGCTACATCGAATGATCGTCCCGATTTTTGATCCGTCTCTTCGTTTTCTTAATATTTGAGTTGCCGTAAGGGGTACCATTTCCGCGGAAAACATAGACACGTCAAAACTAAATATATCGACACAAAAAGGAATGGTTTCCTATTACCTGATCGCTGATTGGCTAAAAATCCGGACACGACCAAATATCGACCGACCAGAGAGCACTTCACATAGCCATTACAACTTCCGTTTCCCGTACTTTTACACGAAGAGAAGAAATATTCAAGTGAATCTGACGCTGTGCGGTGTCGTGAGAGTAGAGACAAGAGAGAACCATCGACGCTGTATGCTTGTCCATTTTAATCCCAGTTTCCTGACCTTCTCTTTTGTTCTTTACACCCAGTAAAAAATGACACATGTTTATCACAAAAACAACAACAACAAACCACAGAACTACAACCCTTTTTATCAATCCTTCTATGTACTATAAATCGAAAAGGCAATCGCTTTGACGATAACACTATATCGCCAGCAATTATAAAGGCAGCTACTTATGAAGGTAGCCACAGATGAACTGATATATATCATTAGAACGCTCTGTGAAACACGATCATTGTATCCTTTAATCCCAGTATCCTGACCTACAAGTTAACATCACTGATAACATGTGATATATAAATATATCTTGGAATCGTTATTTCAACGAATGTTTAACAAAAACTTTTAAACATCTATCATAACTAATTACCTTCATTCGACACCAGTCAATATAAACTAAAACAAAAATCAAATTTAAGATGCACAATGAACTATACATGCATGAAAGATTAAATGTAATATTACTACAAAATGGAAAAAACACGTCTGAGTCGGTCAACTCCCAAACGCTGATTGATATACTAGCAAAACGTGCGCATTCAAATGCTCGTGCACTCATACAGTGCCACCTATCGGAGCGATACTTAACAAGGGAAATCAATTTTCGTCTAATTCGATACTCTCAAACGACGAAAATAACATTTCCCTTGCAAACTCATACTCCTCTCGCACACAAGCTTTAACACGAAATACACATATGTTTTTTGCCAAAGCGGTTGGACTTGTCGACCGACTGAAGATTAGAAGAACAGGCATATCCGTAATGCTGTCATCATGAAATATTTCACATAACTCTGCACTCCTTAAAAAAACAGCAAAAGCTAATAAACATATACATATAGTTCCCGGATTGAAAATGTTATCTTTTCTATATAAATGAACTTACACCTTATGTAGGATTTCTACTGTCATATGCCCTTTCTTGTTAATCGGTTGTCCAAGTTTCCTTTTTGCAGCATCCAAAACGTGTTTTAACCAAACAGGACTCTATGGGGGATTTTCAATCAAATAAATTATGAAACCATTTAATGCTATAAAAAGCATTCACAATCGGAATTCGGGTGTTGCATGATTGAATTAAAGCTGCGGCATGGAATGCGTTAGCAGGCAAGGTATCCTGAACACTCAACCCATTTATAATGGCCCATTTACAGCATCGTTGAAATCCATGTTCGTAAGTTGAAGAAGTATTGCTGGCCCTGGACTCATGTAATAACTTTTGTAGTGAAAACACCTTGCCCGCCAACGCCCCAGGTAACTCAAATTTCTGCAGTTCTTTACTATATCTCTGAAACAACATATGTATAAACATATACATTGTATATTGTTAAAATAGTATTTCAACTGATTTAGGAATTTCCCTATGAATGAACATACAAATACAGTTCTTCTATCCAAATATTAATGTTCATACTATGACAACGAGGGAGATAACCAGTGTCCGACGTTTGCATTTTCATAATGCATTATTGTCCCTTACCTAGCATTTTTCCTCCATTTTCCACTGTAGTCAATATAAAGTAAACATTTTGAATTTCAAGTTTTCAGCACCAAAAATGCCTTCTCCATTTTTAAATCTTGTATAAAATTATTTTGAAGTAGACAATGATGTAAAATCTTGAATAAATGACGAAAATTCTCCATCGAAAGAAAACATAACATTGGCCAAAAAGTAGCCGATTTCCATTCCGGGACTACGAGCACTCCCCGCGAATAGAAAACTTTCATATTCCGTAGCACTCTGGGTATTAAAGTGATAGGTGGGACAGTCATAAGTAAATGCATCCACTCCTAATGTTCCATTACACCAGAATCTAGAGTAGAAATGAGGCAATTTAGCATTGTACTCGGACGAAAAGAAATAAATGTCTAACGAGCCCCATCTCCGAATTAAAATGCTAATGATATATTGAGATATGCCCAAATCATCAATCTCTATTATCTTGGATAGATAATCAGCTTTTCCATTTTCATCCCTAGGCAACCATGCAACTTCCAAGTGAATACACTTTTCAGTACAAAACTCAAATAGTTTATAAGCGAGCTCTTGTAAATCAACTTGCATAGAACCTGCACGCATTAGCATTATCAGAGAACCTTTTAACCCTTTGACTTTTAAGCACTTCTCCAAGGGCAAGGATTAGTCTATACATAGCACAAAGCTCCCTTCGCGTGGAGGATATATTTGTTTCTAAAGAATCCCAAGTTTGTTTCAAGAACTATCCCTTCCCGAGTATCAACCTCATAACCATTAAACTCTGTACTACTAGCATCACTATAAACTATCCTAGAACATTTAATTTTGGAATAGATGTACCGACTGTTCAAGGACGTCATATTTTTTCCCCAAAATGCTACCTCAACCTTACTGTCCACAGACAATCTAGTATAAGAATTCCAAGACTTCGCTCGGGCTATATCTTTACTTATGCTTCTAGTCATAATCTGTGAAACAGGGCCTAAACCAATAATTATCGATATGATTAGACCAACAAAACTAGCCACTTTCCTAACAGGTAACCATCACAGATGCCAGTCTCGTTTAAAATCAAAATTAGCATTTGACTATATATTGACAAGGTACATTTCCTTTTCAAGGGCCAATTTTTCTGACGCAATGGCTGTAATTTACCTTAAGATATTAGCAAGGAATTATTATTTTCAAGAGATTGTACAGTCAAAGCAAGTTATGTACCAACTTTTATTAGAGTTAATGGAATTAATCGAGATATAGCTTTTAATGTAAAGCTACTGCTCAGGGATATCACTGAGGTGACGTGAGGTCCGAGTGAAAACTCGTAAATCAGATGATTTTTCCATTTTTAAGATGTGTCATATAATTTTAATGCGCTGCTAACATAGGGTAATTATATATTACTTGTTTTACAGCTATAAAACACGGTAAGTAATCTGTATTCAGGAGTTGCGCGCTGAAAAGCTGTATCTCCGGCTTGATTCGAATTAAGAACTCATTTAACATGAAAATCGGGTACAACTGTAAAAGATATTTTAATAAAACACATTATTATTAAATCAATTTATTTAATGATTTTGATTGGCACAGACACGGTCACATGATATCTGATAAAAAGTGGAATTGACCCTAGGGCGGAGCTAAAAAAGACGAATTGACTTGGAGCGCGTGGCCGCGAGCGAAATAGCACGGGTACAAGTTCTATGACGTCATACTATAAACAAACATAATGGCTGACGGACGCTTTGTTCATCTGTCAGACGAAGAAAAACAAATTATCTTAGATAATGTTGATGCAAAGAACACCAAAAGAGGTACTGCAACTGCAGTAAAGTGTTTTACGGATTATTTAAATTCTAGAAACAAAATTTAATAATAAAACTATTATCGCCTTTTTAGGTTCGGTCGATACGTGTTTTTGTCGACTTGATAAAAGTGATATCGACCTCGGACTTCGTCCTCGGTCGATATCACTTTTATCAAGTCGACAAAAACACGTATCGACCTCACTAAAAGGCGATATTTGTATAAAACTACGCTTTTTAGAAAGGAAATTTCTGTTTCTCTCTTGTACGCATTTGAAACGCTGTATAAGGCGATTCGTCATAAATTGATACAGCAAAGTATGTCGAATAATTAAAAACCAAATGTCACCTCAGTGATGTCCTGGGCCGTAGAATAGGAAATGTACCTTGTCAATATATAGTCAAATGCTATTTTTAGATTTTAAACGAGACTGGCACCTGTGGTAACCATGGTAACGACCATAAATATTCTGAACTCTATTCATAAATATTCTGAACTCTATTCATATGAATTTTGACATAAAATTCATTCGAAATAAGCAATACGCCCAGCCACTGTAATTCCTGAGTTGTTTCCAACATGATTTATCAGCCTTGGGTATGAAACAAGCGGCCAATAAATCACACTTAACATCTGTCCCCATAAATATCACAATATTTCTACCTTCTCCACTCCATTTAGCTATCAATGGTCTAGTTAATTTAGTTAATATAAACGGCGCTGAGGAAATCTCGAATGGAAAAACTAGGAAACGGAAATAGGTTACTGTACCATATTCCATAACTCATGAAAACCCCAGGAAATCTGTATGTGGAGGAAATATATCAATAAAGTAATAAACAGAATGGATATCGAACTTAATCATCCAGCAATCTTTCTGTAAATACAGCAACGCTATTCTGAGATCTGCGTACGTCTCTGTCTGCTTCCATATATGCACATTAACTAATCTCTGACATTGGGCTATCAAACCCCTGTCAAATAAATCTCTTATTTCATTTTTAACAAAACTTCTCTCCCTTAACGCCGACTTATTATTGTACCAAGAGATTTGCTTGGTAATGAATAGAAAGGAATCTTGTATCCATACATTATAGTATCTAGAATAAATTCATTCGTGCCAATCCTTTTCAAGAATTCAATATGTTCCCTTAACCTATTTTTCACAATAATTTCCTTCTGACCTTGCTCATAATCGAAATATTCATGTGTAAACCTATTCATATCATAAAGAAAACTAGAAATATTCATCTTCTATATTTATTTTTGAACAATCTTCCGCCTTACCCACACCATTACGCTCTTTTCCTGGATTGTTGGTCTTGTTGAAGCCTGGTCTGTTATAGGGAAAGTTTCGTCTAAAATTCGTGTTCTCTTCGCACCCAAAACAAGGTCCGGCGTTTCTAATGGGCCAGTATGCCTTAAAGGAACGAAACCCCTGCTGATGTGCTGGTTGAGTCTGGTAACTGGTACAACCCATAGGATACTCAAATAAGCTTGTAGTAGTTGATTTCACCACCGTCTTAGGTTTCTACTTTAGCTTCTATTTCTTAAGGGCCCTCGATTCAGCCCTGTTGATCTTAGCTTCGTCATCTGAATCACTAGCTACTGGGTTTAGCTCATATTGGAGTACCGTCTCCATTCCGCCCTACGATGTGTCAACAATTATTATATGTTTAATGCGCTTTTTCAGGGTTTCCGTAGACTCTATCAAAAGCTCTTTAGCGTAAGCCTCTGTATTATTATCTAGAGCCCACAGCGCCAGTGTCACTTTTTCTAGTACCTGGGTATTGAAATCATGCAGTAATTTGTTTCCTTCATACTGCCATGTTAAGACCTGTTCAGTATTTAAACGTTTTACTTCAGACCTAAGAGAAAAAAAATCACCTTTTAACTCTGCCTTTAAGAAGTTAATTTCTTGCATTTGTCCTCGAATTTCGGATAATAAAGCCTGTATATCGCTGCTTATATCCTGGCTAGCACTGTCCTCCTGTGAACACATGTTAAAAGGACCACGTGGAACTCAAAGCAATGTCCGAAAAATGAAAAAAAACGTCTGAGTCGTTCAACTCCCCAACGCTGAATGATATACTAGCACAACGTATGCATACAAATTATCATGCACTCATACAGTGCCACCTATCGGAGCGAGATTAACAAGGGAACTAAATTTTCGTCTAATTCGATACTCCCAAACGACGGAAATAACATTTATTGTGCTTGTCTTTGTGTTTGGCAAGACACATTGCCTAACTCATGCAGAGCTAATATTCGCAATATGTCACAATGCATAAGACAAAGTTATTTAACATGTTCAAAAATGCCGTTTAATGATTGAAATAGATTGAAAAAGAATATATCATGAAAGATATTCATTCATACCTGTATTACGATATGCCGGAGCCTCTGTATTCGTCGTCGTATTGGTATCTTGTCCAAATCGCTGCATTGTTTGCGGGTAGGCCTCAGTGCTTGCCATTTCTTAGAGAGAAAAGTGACAACTTCAAGTAAAGATACACATGAATGATATATGGTTCAGCCGTTGAGTCAGAACTTCTGTGAGAAATTGGCGTTCATTGTAGATATTAAACGAAATGCATGAATGTTCAGCTTAATCTGAATCAACTCTAGATATAAAATGCGCCATGTTTTATTTCCTTTGGGCAAAGATTAAATGTCCCTGCAAAGGTACAGGTAGACATATGCTGCTGACATACAAACTAGGATTTTCCTCACATCTTGATAATGTTTAACAAAAGCAGTTTAATGTAGACACACATTAAAGACATGCTCTTTCTTACATAAATATAAATTCTAATAATCCCTAGTTGGCGGTGACACAGAACCTCGCAAGGTGAAAGTAACAGTTATCATCAGACTGTATTAAACAATCGGTCGCGTCATCATACACGCTGCTTCTATATTAATTACTATGCCTTTTATAATCTACCGGATTTATGTAATATGACGATGTTATCCATTTTCAAGATAAAATTTAAAAAAAAATGCCAGCTTTATTTTAACAAAATTATGTAGCAAAATTTGACAAAATATGACAAGAATTCGTTTCATTCCTGGAGTACGTTGCGCATGGGCCTCTGGAGTCATCATCGGTTGGTAGCTTTTCAAAAGCGATGCATACATTGTTGGCGGGTAAGCCTCGGTTCAACTGTTAACTACATTTGAACATGACATTTCTTAAAACAATATACATGCAAGTTCATAATAAAAATATATATATTACATTTTAAAATAAGCATTGCTATACAAATAAAACAATCATAGTATATTTTTGACGATTGGTTTCAATTTCTATTTCTCCCACAAAATGTTCCACTCTTATGAAAATGATATTCTCGGTTTTAAGATATATGTATGGAAGGTTTTTCGAAGTAGACCACTCGAAGAATCGTATTCGGTAAATGTTTTTTTTATATTTTCGAAGCTGACGCACACGTTCGTTTAAAGCATAAGTTAGAACTGACAAAAAAAGAAGTTTTTGAATTGCTTTGATATTCGTTGAAGAGAGATAAAGGCTCGATCTACGATTAGGTAACAAAGAAGTCTTCAATAGTAGTGATTGCCTTCTTCCTTGGCGCTCATGGTTGTGGGGATACTATTACGACAGGTGAATCATTGTCAGGTTAAATATTTCCGGTAGTATAAGTATAATACAGAGAAATCACTGATAAATGACTGAAATGCCGTTGAAATATGAGTCTTAAACCTTTCAAACAGAAGAGGACTATGATTGTCCTATATCGCTTACCTGACTGAAGAGAACTTAATAGTTTTCAATGTTCTTACTTTATACATATAAGGCAAACAAACCCCTCCCCCTGGTAGCCATGTTTATCAACGGATGTGTTCAAAGGTATTTTCGAATCGGGCTAGTACGTTTGGACAAGTAGATCTTTAAGAAGATCGGTCTTGGTAGAGAGTCACCAAACGAACATTCAATTTTCTGCCAAATTATTTTCAAATTGGGATAGTACTTTTGTATAGATTTTTGAAGTTTTTACTATAAACATACATGTATTATGAAAACAAACTTCGCCCGCTGCAGCCGTTGTTTTCAACGGATTGGAATAGTTTGACAAATATCGGTAACGTGGCACCCAAGGAACATTTGGTCAAAATTATTTTCAAATCGGACCAGTATTTTTTTGGCAAAAAGATTTTTAAAGTTTTGGCATTTTCCATATTTCTGGGCCGCAGCAACAAAAGTTCGACAAAGTACTAAATTATTTGAACAGCATTGAAAGAGGACAACCGTAGGAACATTCCTGTGAAATTATTTTGAATTGTGTCCATTGGTTTAGGAGAAGTATATGTAAACAGACGACGACGACGACGACGACGGACGCCGAACGGTGAGTGGTTACAATAGCTCATCCCGCACTTCGTGCTCAGGTGAGCTAAAAAACATACCTTGATTACGATTCACCGGGGTTCCTGGATTCGTCGACGGGTTATTATCTTGTCCGAATCGCTGCATGGTTGGCGGGTAAGACTCTCTGCTACTGTAAACGACTTTTTGACTTGTCATTTCTTAAAGAGAAATATGCACGAGTGCTCATTATAAAATATGATCTTACATCAATAATTGTGCATTTCGTGTTCATTCGAAGATGCACACCAATGCTTTATGATCTAAATGTGGTGTCAGAACTAGCGACCATTGTAGATCAAGAACGGAATACATGAGCGCGCAAGTTTTTATAAATATATTATGATTCAAAAGTTTGTTAATTTTTAATCCTAAAACTTCAACGCTGTATGTCATTTTCCTTCAAAATATTTGACTGGTTAATCTGTTTATTGTTCCTAATTAATATTTTTTAATGTGTCAGTATGCTTACATGTCAATGCATCTTAGAAAAGTATTAATTACCTATCTGTGATGCCAATTATGTTTGCGACATAAAACATCTACACGAGTATTAAGTGTGCGGGCTATATATTTACCTGAGTATGGACTTGACATTTGCTGTGTATCAGTCCAAGCAGTAGAAAAACCTTCACTTTCAGACGAATATGAAGTCATTGACAATATTTCCGGACGTGCCCGGACCTCCGCTATTGTACCTGTGAGAATACGTTATTTATTTTGATATTAGCTTGGCTTTTTGACACAATTAGCACAATTTCTTCACAAAACAGCCAAGTGTAAGATTTGGTGGCAACTACATATTCGTAGTTCTTATGTACAGTGATGAACCAAATACAATGCAATTTATTTAAACTGAACAGACGTTAACATGTTCAGTGCGAGTTCATATTTTAATGAAAGCTTTATATTGGTGTTGTTAACTAACAGTGCTTTAGATAAGTTGTAAATATCATATTAAAATTCCTTATTAAACCCTCATCGGGGACATTCTATCGATTACCCATTATAAAAGAGTATTGAAGTAAAACGATCAGGTTTTACATTTTTGTCTTAACATCAATTTGTTATGAACAAACAGTTAACACATTCTGAAATTCAACCTATAATTATGTTTACCTTTGACCAAATATGCATATGTTTTTATTATAACAAGATAATCTTGCCTGTTGGTGGTGGTGGCGTCGCCGAAATGTCTCTGCCATGTATTTGATAAAGAAGTCCGTGTAACGTCCCATCTGTGACACACAAATAATATAATAAGTAAAGATATAGATCAAGGCGATCTGTACAATTACCTTCTGTAAAGAAACATTGAGGTGGCTGTTTTAGTAAATATAATTTTCCCTGATATTAATAATTACTTGCGAGAAATACAATAAGCTTTAAGCTTTCAGTTCAACCCACATGTTTTGCTATTTGTTTAATATATCAAAGAATGTGTATATTCATGGAAGATTAATTCGTTCAAACTTATTAATGAAATAATCCCCAGAGATAAACCGTAGCATCTAGGGTGTGTTAAAGGAAAACCGTAATTACGTGTGCGTTTATCGAAATTTACCACTAGTGATTATTCATACATGTTCAGAATATTAAAATTGAATGAACTACGCTTACAGTTTCTATAAAAAAGGAATTCAAACTATATTGTCCTCTGAAGTGAAGCCAAGATCATCAAGCGAGATATGCTTATAAGCAAATATTGTAAAAGTTCCATATACTTTACAAGGTACATATTCAAGCATTATAACAAGGCAGACATAAAAAGTAGTTGTCTGCTTGTTGGAAATTAAAATATAAAAGAATTTCAAATATTTTAATGCAGTCAGGCAATTACCAAATATTACAGGCAGTTTACAAATGTGTTCTGTTATGCTGTTGCCGGTTTCATTCACATGTAAATATCGTGTTGAAGAAGTGTTTACCTTTTACTTTCCTATAGACATGCATCAACAACAATGGACAAAGCTGCATCCAAAATTGCGCGTGTCCTTCTGGAAACCTTCCAAGATCTTCAAGAACTTCATGAGGAAACTGTCTGTGGTGGTTGACTACATTACGTATTGCACGTAAAAGTCCAAACACTTTAGTGTTATTTTCGCGATATATGTACACGCGTCTTCCGTTGTTAGTTTCATGTACGTAATTCTCGAGATAGTTTTTCATATTAAATGGCATTTGACTCATCCAATTACCACCTCTGATGACATCTGGATTTTCAACCCGACTTCTTGTTAAACTGTCAGAATAATTCATAAGTTCGTCGCTTGCATCCGATAGAAAGGTTAACGCACGTTCGGCCGGCCACAAAGCTGGGTGTTCCTTCACTTCTCTAGCAGTAGGTCTTACATCAGGGTTATGACTCAGCATTTCAATAAGCAAATGCTTAAGTGGGTCATCAGATGAGAAACATGCTCCTACTTTAGGCGGACATCGATTGTGTATATTGCCTTGCCTTGTCATATTTTTCCCAAACGGATGTAAACCGTCTGTGACCGTGAAATAAAAAACACAACCGAGAGCGAAAATGTCTGATTTTGTGCTCATCTGATTTCTGATGATAACGTTTTCATCTTCCGATGCATTCACTTTGTCCCATACTTCTGCGGAAATATATCCAAAAGTGCCAATTGAACTAGACATGGAACAAATGTCTTCGACTGTACACTTCGATGTACCGAAATCACCTATCACAATTCGTGTGATACAGCCGTCTTTGGTTACAAAATACACATTTTCAGGTTTTATGTCTCTGTGTGCAATGTTTCTAGAATGCAAAAAATCAACTCCCGATGCAATATCTGTGTTCACTTTCTTTGCTGGATAAGATGCTTTGAGATGTTGGCTGTGGACGTAAGTCTTGAGATTTCCATGACATAGTTCCTACTAATCTATTAAATCTTCCTGAATTTCTGAAACATAATAACAATGATATTCGGGTGTCTTTCTCTTTCAACAAGGTTCATAATTTTTCTTTCTCTGGAATCTTAAATATTTGTATTCTTTCTTGTGCGTCTTGTACATTTTACATTTGATCCTCCTTTACTGCCACTGGTATATCCTCGAATTTACTTTGTATACTGTTGACCAGAGTCCACCGCCAAGTTCACTGTTCAAGTCCCACTGCAGTTTATCCGTTACACGAACTATTCTCTCCTCCTGTGAATATAATGGATACTAGTTAGATATTGATCTCAATCAAAGGGAATACTTGTTCAATATTATGTATATGTTCCTAGATTAATTATCGCACTTATTATTTGTTCTTACTATTATCAATAAAACGTATTTTGACTATAATGCCCTGATTAAAAATAAAATAAGATTTTAAAATAAATTATCACACAAACACGTGTTGTTTAAATTAAACCTTTACTATCTATAGACTAAAGAGAAAATTACGTCTTAAAGTCAAATCAAGTGAATGACGGGATGTCCCTTAGCGGCCAAATAGGTGGCGTTGATACAACATATATAAAAAGCCATGTATATGTTAAGATAATAATATTATGGATCACTAGTGATAGAACATTATAACATTGATATGTTTTACAAAGTTTAAACAATTACTGTTGCTGTTCACCCGTAAAATACCGGCGAGGCCAGAACAGTCCAAATAAGTAAATTACAATTGCATATGACTCTCGTGTTTACTGCATATATGGTGCCATCAGACCAGACGATCAATGCATAGGGAATATTATGTTGTAGTGACGATAATTGTTTTGTATTTTCTTAAGAATCACGTGTAAACATTGCTACCTCACAAGACCGAAGCTCGAGATAACAATAAACAAAGAGGCAAAGTGCTACTGCAACATTAATTACATAGTTTTACGTTTTGTAAAGATTTTTTTTCTGGTCTGACTAATTAATATTTTGCCATTTAGAAAGCAAATACATCAATCTTTTAAGATATAAAACATTCCGATCTCAATCCATTGATTAAGTGACGTCGACTTCTGATTACAAATATTCTATAAACGCGAAATCGGATCATTTTTGGCTCGATTTGCACAGAAAAGGGAAATAATATGTTGAGATTAATCAGAAAATGTTTGTTCCATTGCTGTTGATGCATGTACACACAGTGAATCGTATATACAAGACCTATCTGATAAAGCATTTGTTTAGAATACCCTCAAGGTCACAATACACCAAATAAATTATTTATTTGTGTCCATGTAAATCAACCAGTTTCAACCCTCAATTGTCACACTTTCTAAGCGTTTCTCAGGTAGAACACCCTTCATCAACTGATAACAGTAAGATCTTAGCATTGAAGTGACCCAAACATGGTTATCGTCATTTGGACGAAATCGGGCTGGGACGAAACTGGTTTATTTTTCACATTCTCTACTTTCACTTACAAACAATGTCAAAATACTAAAAATGATCGGATCAATCATTTCCAGTGAATATAAATTCAATGTCATATATTCAAAGCATTCCGGCGAAGATATACATTCATGTCCTCGAAAACAAAGATTTCTTAGGGACTATTTGGCTGACATGAATTAGATCAGCATGGCTGCGGATGTATTTAGCGTAATTTGACCTCAAATGTAAATGAACATTTGAACATTTTATTCATACCAAGGCATATAATACATCTGTGATAACAACAGGCTAAAAGGTTAATGAAACAGTCAATTATAAAAAATAATAACAAATATTTGAAATCATAATAATATGAAACAGTAGATGCATGCAGTCGTATGACTACAATTAAGATCCTCTATGATTAAAGGAATGTTGAGTGTTCGAAAAATGACTTTAATTTAAACTTTAATAAAATGGTTTAACAAATAAAAGCTAATTTGCGATTTTTTTTTTAGTTTTTAAGTTCATAAGATCATCAAGTTTGTGAGAGTTAGGATGGTTATAATAATATTTTGGAAAATATATCATTATTTCTTCATTGAAATTATCACACACAAACAAATAATGAAAGTCATCACCAATACTATTCTTGTAACAGAGAGTACATAATCTTTGATTACGTCCAATGCCAAGATGGCGGCATTTTCTATTGGCATGAATGGTTTATAGTCCTAAATTTACGAAGAAACTTTCTTAGATTAACAGGCAATATATCTTTATACTCTTAAAACAATAGTCTTTTTATATATACGATATACAAGGCATGTTAGGAATACATTAATAGTGCTTTCCCAAACCTGACAAAACTATTAGTGATGCAGTCATTGTCTAGCTATAGTTTTAAAATGGTTTATGAAATGTTCGGAAATAGTCCTTAACTAAACTTTCTAATGTATTTTTAAAAAAGTGATCCATGTAGAAATAAGTATGTTATCGTTGTGTAAAGACAATGCAGTTTTATACAAAATATGTAATATTTTGTCATTTTTAGAATTCATTAACTTCGCACAAAAGCAAAGAACGCGAGATCTTAATCGCTGCTACTGTAAAGTAATTAAGAATTTAACATAGCATTGTTATAAGGCAAATAAACAAAATCAATGTTATCACCAGTATCAACATTCTCGATCACACTCGCATTCAGCTTCTTAAAATTATCATAAAAAATCACAATAGTTTTACTTTCCTCTGAATATTTGTTCAGCAGACTCCAGAAAGATGGCAGCAAGAACGGACGTCACAATACCGCATTTTGAATGACGTTTCATCATAATTCGATGATGTTACATCATATTTCGATGACGGTACATTACCAATCCTTCGTGTTGTATTTACGCGTGACAATGTCCGCGTATTTAATATAGAGTTGCGAACAAATTAAATAAAAACTACTCAACCAACACTTTGAAAGCTTTTTTATCATATAATGAACTTAAATGCATTTGCCTGCGCTTAAATGAATTTGAAATTGACTGACCATTGTAAATGACAAAAACCGTGTGTTTGTGGAAAAAGTATTTGATATGTATAAAAGCCCACGTCATATTAAACATTCGGCTAATGAGGCACATCATATCCAACTATAAGAATTAGCGACTGTCAAATATCGATAACTAAAATTACATTACATTTTTAGTTTTTACTCAATAACAATTTTATTTTGCAAACATTTAAAAAGGCACTTATAAAGTTTTCAAGAAAAATATCTCCTGAATATAAATAAAAAAAATTATTTGTTTTATAATTATAATATTTTGGTCCTTTTTAACTTTGAATACAGTCACCCTAATTTCCCTCTTTATTACATATAAACCGTTAAGAAAACGGTATTTTCCCGCTATTTTTTACACGTTCTTCAGTGAATATCTTTTTTTAGAAATAAGAAATCAACATGGCACTTACGGTATAATGTAGAAAATTCATTTACCTTTTATTTGACATATATTTTATTACAATAAAGTAATAACATGTTGGTCCTTTTTAACATTTTATATAAGTACTACTAACTTTTCAGCGTAAATATAGGTGTCCGTGATTGCTAGCGAAAGCTCCCGATGTTTACCGAGTATTATCGGAATATTTATACCGGGACATATGTTAATTGGTTTGTCGTGTGTGTATTGTGTCTAATTGTACAAAGTTTATATTTTTCAACACGATTAGGAAAAATTATCGATAATGTAGATATTACATCTGCGCCACAGGTCAGCTTCTCGATCTCGATTCCGACGATTTACATTTCCTGATAAATGAATGCAGAAATAAATATGTCTCTGATTAAGTATTTGACTTATGATTGTTCGATTGTTAAAAATAAAAATAAAAATTTCAATTATTTTCAATTTTTAACAATTTGTTAAATGGAACTCGAATATATACCTATTATTACAAGAAACAAAATAAGGTACCAGAAACGGGATTCAATTAATGGAATATTAAGACTGCGGAGTGCAAGATGATCCGGACAGTTCTCGGAAATGCCCGAATGAATTAAGCTTTCCCTGACCTTAAACTCAAATTAAAAGAACTAGGAGTATCTACAACATTGCGCAAAATATAAAAAATCATTGAACTGATCCAGTGCATGAACAAAATAACTGGCAATAAGTAAATCGAAATAGGCATTCCCCGCACCCAATAAATAAGTCTGTTTAAGAATCTTAACTAAATATACTTCATAATAAAACATATTTAAGTATATATGCCTAGTTTTTTACCTTATTTAATTTTTACTAATATAAGTCTCATTTTTCGAATTATTTTTAGATTTTACGACAATGGGACTTAAACACATTTTCCCATATATTTACGCATTTACCCGCATCCTGCATATCTATAATGCATTTGCAAACCATCTTTGTATTGATTCATGTGCAGCAGACGACTTTTGAAAACATTGTGCGCAAAGGAGAAATTGGTCTTATTTTGCGCAATGTATTCTGTTGCCGCAATATTTTTAAATCTATTCAATTATTATACTATAATTTAAAGAAATTTAATAATTTTATTCGCCTATGTGTTTCCAAAGTCGTCTGTTACAGAGTTGTTGTATATTGGAAAGGATTAATTAACAGCACTTAATTAATTGAAGTTGATGCTATAGTAAACAATTACGAGGCATATAAAAAAAACAGGAGCCAAGTTAACATAATCATGAATTACATTTCTATTGACTACGAAGTTGTGAATGTTCTTTAATTATAAAAAGTCTCCAAAACTCCAGCCGTTCATCGTTATTGATTATAGACAGTTGTGCAATTGAAGTCATTTTACCATTGAAAATACACCCAAGATTCAGAAAGACAGACTTGAGCCTTCAGTTTAGTTGATCTAAAACTAAATAAAAAATAAGCATATGAAAACTTTATAACAATTGAATAAAGTTGAAAACATTGTGTTTTCAAGAATCTTCTAAGTGGTTAGCATCGGGGTTCGATAAATTGATTAAAATATATCGAAATCTTAAAACCCTAGTTTTATTACCCCATATATTACCAGCATAGACAATGACGTATCCTGTGTATCTCTTTACTGCCCTCCGGCATCACTTTCGATGTATACATCCCGAATATTATGTAAATGTCCGGTAATTTCCTAACAAGAGCAGATAACAGTCAAATTAGTCAATAATTAGTACGGCTTAAACAGTGGTACATTGTCTCCCCTGTTTATGGCATGACGAGCATTGTGCCATATGTGTCACGCAGTCTAATATAGGTCTACATCGTTCATTTAAAAAATAAATAACAGAACACGCCAGGGTTATAAAAAGCTTTTGGTGTGATTTGGGTTTTTACTCCACTGCTTTCCCAAGACAATTGCTTTTTTTTAAATTAAGTAACAGGAATAATTTTACTCCCTAATTTGTTTCAAATTGCTTTTTTTAGGAATGGCAACGAATATTCGAATGCTATATCACGATATGAATATTGTATGAAAATCAGGAGTTTTCTAATAAATATAAATCAAGTTGACGACACTTGACATTTTTACCCACGCTTTTTTATTTCAGAACTGCAACGAAAGTGTTACCGATGGTCCATTTACGCTTATTGTAAAGGTGTCAATACTGTTGATAATATGTCAAACTGATAATCCTTGTGAAACATGTGGTTACGGCTTTTTAGAATGATACAGACAAATCCATCATCGTGGCCTTGTAATTATCCGATTTCGTATTTATGTTGAATAACAATCTGGTACTGGGAACATTTCGTGCCCACTTTCAACAATATTTCAGTTGCATGCATACAGCAAAAGAAAGGTTAAATTGCTCCTACGGGCAGTTCTGCATTTCTGCTTAAATAACGATATACACCCTTCATGACGGTCTCTTTCGGAAATGTCATGTTTTCGAAAAGATTTGAGGGTTGGGAACATTTCACGTCATTTTCAACAATATGTTAGTTATTTTTAATGATAATCAGAACTAAATAATTCGTAAAAAATACATTAAATAATTGATGAATTAATTAAAATCTGAGCGCTTTTCTGACGTATTTTGCAAGAACATTCTTTTCATTATAATTCATCGGTTGAACCAGGGACACTATATTACATAGTGTCCCTGGTTGAACGGATATGTAAATTCGAGTCCTGGGATTTGAACAAAATAAGACAAAAATAAGATGACTTAAAAGCAAATAACGAAAGCATGCACAAATAGGTCTAATATTTGAATTATGCGAATACTATTTGTTTTATTCGTTGCCTCCTTACTTTTTGTGTACGATTCATCGTGGAAAAGGGAGACATGATGAGCAAATTCTCCTTTTCTCACACTATTTCCATGTTATTTCCATGTTATTTAACTAATGCATCTAATATCTGTGTATTTTTGGATCCCTCAAACGCCCTGACACCTTTCAAAATTTGTTTTGATTTCATCTGTATGCAGAGTGACATCTAAAAGTAGTGTTTGTCTCGTTCACATCAAGCTATGGATACTTTTTCTTCCAGTTGGATCTTGTTTTCTGACTGAACTTTTCACCAGCATGACATTTTATATGTTTGAAACGTTCGAAAAATTAGTGTCCGAATCCGTTGATACAGAATTTACCATTTCATTCCAAATATTAGTCAAAATGCATTCGCTGATGTTATTGGCTGTCAATAATTTCAGTTGTTTTCTGTATAGTTTCAAAACGTTTTTTACGTCCTGTACTAGCCATTTTACTGATTCATCGAACAACTAATATAAAACAAAATCTATATCTTTATTCGTTTTTCAGATTTCGCAAGGGAGGACGAGTTGTTATTAGGATAAACTAAATGTAAATGCCTCGAAAATACCACGGTTGTGATTGTTTAAAAACACTTATCTATGATACATATGAAAAGAAATTCATGTTTCAAATGTTATAAGTTTGTATTTAATTCACCTCGTATTTCTTTTTATTTCGTGCTATTTACGATGATTTACTCGTCCCGGATAAGACATGCAGCAAACGTAAATGTTGAAGTACCATTACAATATCAGCATTAAATAACGTCATTTTGTATTTTGAGTAGTAGATTCACATTACTGAAAAGTATTTTTTAAGTTCAAATATGTGTAGATTGCATAACACCTTAATGGATATATTACTTAAATAGTAAAATGTATGGACTGTTTCTAGTCTACTATTTAAAAAAAATGGCAGTGATCGCAGCTTGAACTCTGATTGGTTAATTAGTTAAAAAAGAAAACCATTTGTTTGTTTGTTGTTTGTTTAATATAATAAGGCAGCCTTTTGACTCACCACAACAACTTAGAACATTTTATTAAGCACAAAATATATTATTAACATGACAGAAAATAGATTTTGCTTTGTTTTCTCCAATGCAATGCTATTTGGAAACATGCATAGTATTTTGCTTAATTTCTTATCCAATGTCTAGTATGTCACGATGACTCGATCTTGACACTTGTTGAAAACTTCCAAGGTTGCTCAATAACCTAGTATTACACCCTAAAATGCTAAAATATAGGTGATTTTAGATATTTATTTGGCTTGAAAGATATTAAGAAAAGAACAAACTCTGATAAACAAAATGTAAATAGAAATAAAGAAAATCGTATTTTTCGCACCCAATTAATTATATTCCACTTTTTAAATCGTCATTGAACTCGCAACAGGCATTTTGCTTGCGCCATACATATATGCTATGTATCAATGACTCAAGGGCGCCCATCTTAATATAAACAAAAATTGTTTAATTAATTCAAACGGATTTAACAAGATACTGTTTATGTTTGAAGTAAAGTTTTTAATTAGGCTAACATGTATGCAACAATGTAAATGTAAATAAACTGTTCAGCTGATATGGTCTACTTTTTAAACTTATGAGGATAACAAATTTAATCTGTGAAATTATGTTTATTATGTTAATTGGCACAGCCTATGTCGTGTGAAAGCAATAACAATTTATTGAGCAATGTCAGTCCCAAAACAAGAAACAAGTTGTAGAAAGTAACAACAAGGAATTTGAAAAACATTTATTAAAAGAACACAAACTTGTCTTTTTGAATTTAGTTCAATTAGTACATATCAGTACAAGGCCAGGAGTGTAACATACAACGATTTCCAGGGATGTTGATGAAAAACAGTACCAGAAGGCTTTGAAGAATGTTCTGATTTCTTTTTACAAATGCCACCTATTTTTAAACTATTAATAAATATAATTGGAAACTGACTCTTACCATGGTTGATTGATTGACTTGAGCTTAACATTATTTTCAATGTTAATCAGTTCACCTTACATTTTTCCCCTGGTTTTATAGGAAAAAAGATACAATCTTCCAATGCAGCTGGCTACCTTTTCACATATGTAATTTAGCCCATTGGTAAAGGCGCTAGTAACAATTACTTTTTTTAATCATTGGAGATATGGAATGATCACTGTATAAACACCCCTGTTCAACGCGCATAAACGCTCATTGAAATGTGTTAATGATATTGATTGGTGTAGTTTAAATGAATTAAGATCTAAAATAATAAATCCCATTAATGAAGTTCTTAAACAGACCAAATGTTAAATACGAGATATACACGTGTATATATAAGGGATGGCAGTGATTAATCGGTTACCCGGTTAACCGTATGTTTTTCGATTAATCGGTTGGTAATTCAAGTAACCGAGTGTACTCGGAAAAATAGATAAATTATATACACAGTTGTATTACACCTTTTGTTCTTTTCAATTTGTCACACGTATCTGACCAGAAGTAAATTATTCACACCTCGATCGGGAATGTTTACATAACTGTGAAAACGGCCGCGCTCGATAGTACTGATGACCGTTCGTTATCGAATAATTGTGACTGATCAAACGATTAATTACAAGACAGTTTGTTTCTTTAAAAAAAAAAAATTGATGTCCAATACAAGGCTAGAAATATATGATAAGGACTTATTAATGTTATTGGAATGTATTTGATAAATTCCAATTGTTGTATTTGTAAATTATTTACCAATTGGATTAGAAAATTTAAAGAGTAGTTTGCTAACACATTTCCCCTCGGAGTTGGTATCTAAATATATGCAGCTATGCATCAATTTCATTCAACATATTATACATCGTATAACGGTCACTTCGTTAAAAAGAAAAATATATTTTCTCAACTATAAATTAAAAAAATAAAATTAAAAAAGTTGGTTGACACGAACGAAAACGTTAAGATAACAACGTTCTAGTCTGATTTATACATGACCCGGAAATGCGAGTTAAAAGAACAATAACAAAACTCGGATTTATTGTCTATGAGTCTATACGGTTATTAAAGTTGCCCTCTTATAGAAATTCATAATAAAAATAAGTAAAATAACAATTGTTTTCCCTTAGAAACCTTTATGAGAACATGTTTGATTCTAATTAGACTGTAGTATGAGAAAGCTTTCATATTTTAATTATTTAAATAAAGTTGTTTTTCCCTGCTCGGTAGGTACCTTAAAGGTTTGTGTCTAATACAAACATTCGGGGGGGGGGGGGGGGGGGGGAATAAAGTGTACACAAGTCAACTGTTATAAAAATAACTCAGTTCATTGAAGCACAGATACACAATTAGTGTGTTTATCTAGTGTTAAAGCATTATTCAATTATGCTGTGTATGGGATATACATAATTAATGTATATGCCTCATTGAACTGAGTGTGTTTTTATAACAGTTATGTACATTTTATCTCAACACGGTTTGTATATGACATCCAACCTTTAAATACATTCTGGAATGAAAATGTACATGAACAGCTCCGTTTTTAAAATCCTGAAATCTTGGAGAAAAGTATCATTTGTGGGTGTGGGCTCTTGGGTAACATGTTTGTGGTTAATCCTAAACCCATTCAGCTACTTACTTTTAAAAAAATAGATTTGAACTTTTTTACATGAGTTTTCTTCCCTCTGGATAGAAATGACACTTTAATTAAACAGAGTAACTGGTTACTAAATTATACGAGTAACCGGTTAGTAATATCGGTAACCGTTGCCATCCCTAGTATATATGTATTAATTCTGGTTAATTTTACTTACATGTGGATGAGACCCTCCTTCTGCCATTATGTTTTTGTTGTATTCAAAACGAAAGTGGAATTCACGGGGAATTCCCCCATCTAAAAGTTCACATTATTATCGTCTTTCCTTTCCAAATCATGTACACATATTCCTCACGACAGTGTGTCCATATATCTCACACATTTATGTTGTAACCATCTGCTTTCAATCAGCATTAATATATGTCTTAAATAAAATAAAATAATTATTTCGTGAAATTGAAACATAAACACTCTCAATGCGGAAGAAAAATATGCAGCAACATATCTATGGGAAATAACTAGTAGTGTTATAGCCGTTATAGTAATGTCCCTTACACAGTACAACAAAGAATCTCTCTTTTTTTTTTTTTTTTTTTTTTTTTTTAAAGTGGCATTTCTATCCAGAGGGAAGAAAACTCATGTAAAAAAGTTCAAATCTATTTTTTTAAAAGTAATTAGCTGAATGGGTTTAGGATTAACCACAAACATGTTACCCAAGAGCCCACACCCACAAATGATACTTTTCTCCAAGATTTCAGGATTTTAAAAACGGAGCTGTTCATGTACATTTTCATTCCAGAATGTATTTAAAGGTTGGATGTCATATACAAACCGTGTTGAGATAAAATGTACATAACTCTAATAAAAACACACTCAGTTCAATGAGGCATATACATTAAGTATGTATATCCCATACACAGCATAATTGAATAATGCTTTAACACTAGATAAACACACTTATTGTGTATCTGTGCTTCAATGAACTGAGTTATTTTTTATAACAGTTGACTTGTGTTCACTTTATTCGCCCCCCCCCCCCCCCACCCCCCTCGAATGTTTGTATTAGACACAAACCTTTAAAGAGGTACCTACCGAGCAGGGAAAAACAACTTTATTTAAATAATTAAAATATGAAAGCTTTCTCATACTACAGTCTAATTAGAATCAAACATGTTCTCATAAAGGTTTCTAAGGGAAAACAATTGTTATTTTACTTATTTTTTTTATAAATTTCTATAAGAGTGCAACTTTAAGTTCTCCCTTTTCCGCGATGTTTACAAACTCGTCTAGTTATAAGATGTCAAATGCCGTTTGCATCCAGTAAATCAGTTCTCTTCTTCGTACTTTAATGACTCAACGCGTTGATCTGATGTAAAGCATCAGAAAAGGCCTAGCTAGGTTCGATCCTTTGTAGGGTGATACAAACAGAAATTAAAGATAATTATAGCGTCGTCCCTCCAAAGCTCTAAAGGAGTGTGGAGATAGCATTACTACGTATATACCACAGCAGGATCATCTTAATCTTAATCCGCATACAAAAATCCTCAACTGACGTCTTTCAAAAGGTATTGATAAAAATATAAACAAGAGGGCAAATGCAATATGATGTGTCATGCCAACCACATTCACTTGAAATGGCGGTCAGGTAAGCTGGTACAAGAAGCCTTTAACGACCAGTAAAGCTCCATTGCCACAAAGTGATTTAACCCATACCAGGGTCCTATGTTGTCTGACTTTTGTCATATTAATATGACTTAGTAATGTTTATGTACCGGTTGCATTTAGTTTCTTAGGAAATAATTGTCTAAATCTTACACTCTGGGCATAAAGGATAAAACAACCCAAGGCCCTGGTGGCCATGTATTTTGACCAATCAACATGGCAATCAGGTAGAGATTCACCCAAGGACCATGCCAACACTATCATTTGATAATCTCGGAAGAGAATAGATTTTAAGTTTTCACTAAAGTCATATAAGACAAAACAGCCACGCCCTCTATATGCTATTTTTTTCTTACCAATCAACATTGCTTGAAAGAATCTGATAGAGGGTCAACCAAGGAACATTTCTTTAAAATTATTTGGAAATCAGCCAGATCCTTTCGCATAATATTTTTATTTTTACCCGGCGGCCATGTTTTTCGACCAATCAACATGGCTTAAAGGAATCTATTAGAGGGTCACCCAATGAGAATTTCGGCAAAATTATTTTAAACTCCGTCAACGGGTTTGGGAGGAGAACATGTTTAAAAGAGTTTTCTTTCGGTTGCCATCGGAACCAGAATTATGCATGGATCTAAAATAATGAAGGAATTTTGGTGATGACATTGAGAGAATGCTTTCTGAGAAGTTGTTTTCCAATTGACCTAGTGGTACCTATTGGTTACAGAGGAGAAGATGACGGAGGGACGATGGCCAAAGGGCAATCACAATAACTCATTAGAGGCGCGTAAAATAGCGTATATACCAAGGAAAGGGTTGAAGAGTGATTTGACCAGGCAGTGCTTCGGTGTAACTCAAAAACTCTCTAGTGTAACTTTTTTTATTTTATTTTATCTTAATTATAATAAAACAATTTTACATGTATACACAAAATATAGTGACAGAGTCAATTTTTTTTTTTTTTTTTTTTTTTTTTCAAAGTGCAAATACGACTACAAATTAGTAAGTATCGTTACAAACTGTTTGATAAAGCCGGAAAATTTGTTTTTATATTTCAAATATTGAGAACATAAATACAGCATAACATAAAAACTCTCTGATGTAACTTAACAACTCTCTAGTGTAACTTAACATCTCTCTAATGTTACTTAACAACTATCTAGTGTAACTTAACATCTCTATAATGTAACTTAACATCTCTCTAATGTAATTTAACCCCACTCTAGTGTAACTTAAAACCTCTCTAGTGTAACTTAACATCTCTCTGATGTAACTTAACAACTCTCTAGTGTAACCTAACATCTCTCTTATGTTAACTAACAACTCTCTACTGTAACTTAAAACCTCTCTAGTGTAACTTAACCACACTCTAGTGTAATTTAAAAGCTCTAGTGTAACTTAAAACCTCTCTAGTGTAACTTAACCACACTCTAGTGTAACTTAACCACACTCTAGTGTAATTTAAAAATCTCTAGTGTAACTTAACAACTCTATAATGTAGCTGAAATACTCTCGAATGTGACTAAAGTATGCCCTTAAGTAATTTTCCCTGCTAAGTAGTGCATGTAGACTTATAGTTAACCATGGCATTGTCTGCATGGATATAGACTGGGGAATAGTTTGCAATATATGTACAAGAAAGTCATGTAGGTCTGTCAAACTCAACTGTATTAGTATCATCAAATTACAGCCATTACAGCAAATCAATATTGCTTTATCATTTTTGTAGTTGATTGATTGATTGATTGATTGGGGTTTAACGCCGTTTTCAACAATTTTTCAGTCATATTATGGCGACCAGTTCACCTACACATGTTTTCCCTGGCTTTCTTACACCAGTACTTCACACAACATTCTTTCCAAGCAACTGGCTGCTTTTCCACATAGACTTAGCCCATTGGTGGAAGACGAATAACGCTTGTCACAGTGACGTTTATCAAACGTGGTAAAGAATGTTGGCCGAGCTGGGGTTCGAACTTATAACCACTGGATTGACAGCCCGCGTCGTTACCGACTGAGCTACCGGGACTCGACTGTGACAAAAGGAGAAATCCCCTTTTATCATAATGTTTTGCAACATTTTGGGAAAGTATAAATTAACTCAAACTTTTCCCACATATAGACACTTTCTTAAGAATTTGCAGAAGGCTACATTTAACAAGAGGTCCATGATGGCCTTGGATCGCTCACCTGACTTATGCAATGTGATTTGTCATGCAAACTACACAGTCAACCACATTAACTCGTAGTGTGGTCAGGTAAGCTGTTACTGGAGGCCCAAGAGGGCCAGTATCGCTCCACTCCAATTAGGCAAAAATTAAATCTCCAATCAGCCCGCCTCCTGGTGGCCATATTTGTTGACCAATCACCATGGCATGAAGGAATCTCGTAAAGTGTCACCCAAAATTATTTGAAAATCGGCCAGATGTTTAAAAGTTATAAGGCTAACAGCATCCTCACGCCTGTGTGATATACACGGCCGCCGGTGCATGTGCGTACTCGCGTCACTTTTAATTGTACACAGATACTGTATAAGTAAGTGTTCCGTGACGACGCGCGGATGGGAGGCGGGAATCTGAAATGACTGATAAGTATTATCTAATAGAAATATGTTTTACATTAAAACAAAATACATAACCAGTCAAGTAATACCTGATGACTTTGCAGCATCAGTCGGATGGATCGTCGAACAGAATACTTGTCCAAATAATAGATGTAGCGCCTTCGGCGGTTGCAAAAGCGAGAAGAATCAAAGTACTGAAAGTACTGCTGGAAGGTAATTTTAGAGTGATGTCAACTAGGTGCAGATGGGATAATGAATTGTATGCAAAGTATGAACAGGTCATGGCTAGGATATATGGATAGCAACAAACGAGAGCAAATATGTTGGAAAATAAATGAATGAAAGAATTTAAGTCTTTAAAACTTCTTTATTTTGCTGCAGTTTCGGAATAGGTAAAATTGTTTAAAAAGAATAAATCAAACAAATATAATAAAAAACACAAACACTTGTTGTTTAGTTTATACTGTTATACTATATAATTTCGGAAGAACGCCTTCATCAGTAGAATACAATAATAAAGAAAGAATAAAAACTTTAAAATTGTTGACAGCTGAACATTATATTATATTCACAATAGTTGGCAAACACTGTCAAGAAGTGAGGAGTATTGCTTATATACAATTCATTTAGAAATTGCATTGAAACAAAATATATTTTTGGTAAAAAATATAGAAAGAAATTTTTGTAAAAAATATAGAAAGCATTTTTTCATATTTAGACTGAAATGTACAGGAAAGAATAAAATTCAGTCATATACGTCAATTTTTCAATTTTTCAATTCTTTTATTTGTAGATAAAGGCCACTGGCCCAAAATACATCATATACATTTATACATACATATAGAAAAACTATTTTCATGTGTGTCCCTTTATATTTAAATCAATCCATCGAATCTCTTACTTTTAATATGGTACATACATACACTGCCATGTTTTTTATGATTTGTGGGTTTTCAATTTTTAATAATCTATAAAAATCTGCTAAATTTGTTCTCCCAGAATACCATGTATATAAAAGAGCATCCCGTTCAGCTGAATATCTTAAACAATGAAAGAAAGCATGGAATTCATCTTCAATGGATATAATGTCGACAGTCCCCAGACAAAAATGGCATATTCTGTTTTGTCTGTCTATATTTTGATGTCGTCCTATTTCAATACTTAATTTGTGGTTCGAACACCGAAAACGTGCTAAAGATTTTCTTAAGGTAAATGACATTTCTATATTCAAATATCTTTCAGGATTTAACAATGTCTTTATATTTTTATAAGTATCACATCGTGATGAAGAGTCAATATTTTCTCTCCAGTTTTGTTTTAAGCAGTCCGACAATCTAGTTTTAAAACATTTGATAAAGGAGTTTATATCTCCAACTTCTTGTGAGATCCATACAAATCCAAAACCGTATCGAAACAATAAATTCTTTACATGTGTAGCCCAATTGATGCGTTTAATTTCATCCTGACACTTTAACATCTTATAACAGCTTTTAGGGTATCTATTATCAGGCATATGTATTACTTTACACCAGTATTTTATACACTTGCTATAATAAGTAAAACATAACGGTAAGCGTCCACATTCCCCAAGAACAACATCATTATTAACAGATTGAGAAACTCCTAAAAAATATTTACAAAACTGTATTTGTACTCGTTCTATCACTTCGCTGTACTCATAGCCCCATATCTCTGCTGAGAAAGTAAGTATCGGTAGTATCATAGCATCAAATATTTTAAAATTTTCTTTAACCTTTAATCTTCCAAATGTACGTTGGCTTGACTTGATTGAGAACATTGCTTTTTTTGCTTGTGCTGCAAGCTTTATTTTGGCTTTCGTCCAAGATAATTTCGGTGTGAACAGTAATCCCAAAAATATGTACATTGATGTGGTTTTTAAAGGCGTATCGTTAAACTTCCATTTTTCATACTTCCGTAGTGGTCCTCCATTTCTAAACACAATTATTTCAGTTTTGTTTAAGTTAATAGTCATACCTGAGAGATTGCAGTACTCTGAGATAGTGTTCAATTGTCTTTGTAAGTTAACAACAGTTTCTGCACAATTTGCTACATCATCCGCATATAAAAGACATAAAATATCAGGTATGTCTGGACTCATAGATATTCCAGAGATTCCTTTATTTCTAAGAAATGATACTAAATCATTTATGAATAAACTAAACAGTATTGGACTACACTGATCGCCTTGCTTTGTACCCACGTTACTTATTACAGGTTGTGTGTTCTTATTCCCAATACGTATAAAAGATTTAAGATCGGAGTACATAGCTATAAGAGTACTTAGCATGTTGCCGTTAATTCCATTTTTTGAGAGACATGTAAACAGTTTATCGTGTAAAATAGAATCAAATGCCTTTTGAAAATCTATATAAAGAACATAACATCTACCACCCGGTTTAGAAATATACTTTTGTACAATACTCATAAGGGTAAAAACATTGTCGACTGAAGAGTATCCCGCCCTAAAACCTGCCTGTGACTCGTCTATTTTGTTAAAAGTTTCAGCCCATTTGTACAATCTTTTATTAATAATACTAGAATATATCTTGTACATTACGTTTACAAGTGATATACCTCTGTAGTTAGAGGGATTTTCTGTGGGACCGGATTTATGAATAGGAACCACTATCATCGGCTTTCTCCCCATGCTCTAGGAAAATGTCCTGTTTGAACAATTTCATTAAATACTAAATGTAAGACTGGGCATATCATTTCACATGTATTTTTATAAAATTCAGCCCCAATTCCATCTGTACCTTCCGCCTTACCAGACTTTAGACTGCGTATACATTGTTCAATTTCATTCGCATCTATAGGTGAATTCAATATAAATTCATACTCATCGTTTATGTATGTACCATCATAATCACTATGTACTATAATAGGCTGGTCATTTTTGTACAACAACTCACCGAAATAATCATACCACATTTGTAAATCTGCATTTGTTATATCAATGTTAGACTTTTTAAAACTTTTATCTGACTTAAGTAATTTCCAGAATGACTTCGAGTCATTAATACAACTACAGAGCTTTAGTCTCATAGACTGTTGATACTTGTACTTTTTAATTTCACAGATTCTTTTAAATAACCTTTTTTTCGATATATAATTATCAAAATCACAGTCTCTGTTTGTTTTGCGGAAACGTCTCAACATGAAGTATTTTTCACGTTTTGCTTCTATACATTGTGTGTCCCACCACGGTTCATTATAAGAGCGTTGATAATTACGTTCGCTAACTAGCATCATTTTTGCTGATGATTTATATAAATGAATGATAGATTTAATGGAAGTGTCTATATCGGATGTAACACTCTGAGACACCGCTGCATGCATGTCTCTAAATGATTTATGAAACTCTGCGAAAAATATTTCTTTGTGGTTTACATTCCATTTATATTTATCAAACTTGATAAAATTATAACTATTCCGCATATTTTCCTCATTTGAATCTATCGCAATCATTCTAAATTTTAAAACAGAGTTTACTGGGAAATGATCCGACTCGTCTCGATCGACTACGCTAAAGTACTTTATAAAGGGGAATAACTGTGAAGATGCTATGTGGTAATCCACCACGCTTTTACCTCGATTAGCAACGCATGTGTAGTTACCCTCCGTGTCATCAAATAAACGACCATTTAAAAATGTGTACATCATGTAAACAGCAAAGATCTACTAGGGATCTACCGAATTTATTGTATACAAGAGAATCTTTATTACACCGAGGCATCTCGAAGGAGTCGGAGATGTAATCTACTTCAGTATTGTATATGTAGTTTAATGAGTCCTGGGGTATATAGTCCATGAAATCTTTCGTGCGTGCATTTATATCCCCCGCTAGATAAATATAACAATCAGGATATTGCATTTTAATAACTGACAAATTTTCTTCTAATATTGATATGCCATTAATATTCAGTAAATTGTTGTACAAAGATGACCCTTCAGGTGAAACATAAGTTACATACAATATAATATCATTTACATTTTCAAATATGCTACTTTTCCAATACAAAACTACACTGTCATTCAAATCACTACATATACGTGTGATAGAGCCCGCTTCGATCAAGTCATTACGTATATAAACTGAAACTCCACCGCTGTTACGGATTGAGTAAGGTTTTTTAGTTCTAACAGCATCAAAACACTTGTGAGATTCAAAAAGTAAGTCAAAATCGCCCTTAGAATCATTCCACGTTTCTACCAAACCAATTATATCGAATGTTTTTAGATAATTGAGTAAGGAATAATTATATTTATGTTTTTTTAACCCACATATATTCCAGGTCAAAATGTTATATTCAAGTGTATATTTCACAGATGGGCGTCGGCCTAAGTCCTATGTATCATGAAGTTCATTTCCCTCGTTAGATGCCCCCCTCCTCGGCGACTCAACGTGTTTATCTTGCGTTGATTGGGCTCTGTCCCCATTCTGAATGTCGCGCATCGTCTCCGTCTGTAAGTGTCCTTTTGCACGTGAATGACCTCGCACTGCTCCAACGCGTACAATAGCCTTTGTTCCCTCGTTGTATCTGTAATCACTATTCTCAATAATGAGTTTATCGAAATTCATGACTGCAAATTGGTCGTTTTCACGAGCTTCTATTAATTTTTTACCTAATTCACGTCTATGTATTCTAACACGCTCTGTATAGTCCTCTTGTACAAAATAACCATCCTCTTTCCTGAGTGTTTGTTTGGCCTTTTTCAAAAGTGCTTCTTTATCTTTGAATTTAGTAAATTTCACTATAATTGGACACTTGCCTCTGGTTCGATCCCCAACTCTATGAGCTCTCTCAATTTCAACATCTGTGTGGCTGGGCATAGACATTTCATTGCATATAAAAGTTCTCACTTTACTTTCTGTCACTTCCCAATCTTCATTCCTCTCCGTCTATGCCATTGAAACGTAAATTATTTCTCCTTGAGAAACCTTCAACTCTATCGATTTGGTCTTTTAACGAACATATCTCAGTTCTCATTTCTGTATTCTCTATCTTCAATTGTTCATTTTGCCTTGTCAAATTTTCAACTGCTTTATTAATGTCATCAATTTTCGTGTCTATAGAGGACAAGTCCATTCTTACCTCCGATTTCATTCCACGTAGAAAGTCCATTATATCACTATCTCTATCACCCTTCCCCTTTCTCTCCTGTATCGGTGTGGTTCGTGTGGGGTCTGGTGAGGCTGTTGGAGCCACTGAAGCGGTTGCCTCACTAAAAGGTAGCGTGCTCTGTCTAGCCTTTCGCGGCGGTCCTGGGTTAGGTTCTACACCCCCACCCATCGTCAATAACACGGCCAGCAGTACAAGCAATCTCAAAGTCAAACTTACAGAATCTTTGCGACATACAAGTCCATTAACACTTCTTCCGTACTTTACCGGCATCATAAAACTCCCAATTCTGCATCTGTATGACGATAATTCGTCGCCCATGACTTAAATTATCAAAATTATTCGGTGCTTGAAAATCACACGTGTCTACACAAACAAGGGACGTAACTTATACGTCAATATAGCTAATGCTATCTTTCTATGCGTCTGTATAAGGACAAAGATATATAGATAGATATTCTTTATTTCTTCCAAATTTGAAGAGCAAGTACATTTCATATTAAACATTACAAAAGTGAGAACATAAATATATAGTTAAAACATTGTAACAATAGGAGAACTTGCTCGTCATAAAAAATCTATGATAGCCACTGTCTTTAAAATTTGCTTTTCACAAGCGAACAAATGCTATGAATGAACGTATACAAGTGCTATGAATGAAAATATGAAAACATGAATTAATTTTACATTTGCAACAATGTTCGATATACTGTGTCTGAATGAGGATACAACGTAGAACGTAATGTTTTCTCCTTGCATGAAAGCTTAATTAAGTATAGGTGTGCCCTCAATTTAAATCAATTCTCACATAACAAGAACATTAAGAAAGTGTTGTAAAATCTAAATAATATCATGACATCTCACGATGATCAGATTTTTATAGAAATAATTTTATTTGATGTGTATTACGAGTCAAGCGTGGATTCAAACACTTCCAAATAGTTTACAATTTAAAACAATTAGATATTCGGATAAAATCTGATTGATTGAAACGAATTGTTAAAAAAAAAACACCCGATGCATATTAAAACCAAAGGCTTCTTTTCCCACAACATTTTTTTTTCAAGAGCTACAATATCTAAAGAGGCAACATGTTAGGGTGCTTATCTAGTATGCATGAGTTCGATTTTACCATACCAATTCAGGATTTCAGATTGATTGATTGGGGTTTAACGCCGTTTTTAACAATTTCTCAGTTATATCACGGCGACCAGTTCACCTACTCATGCATTTCCTGGTTTTTCTCACACCAGTACTCCACACAACTATCTTCCCAAGCAATACCAATTCAGGAAAAGTGATTTCCACATCTTTCAACTTTCCCCCCGGTAAATAAGTCGGTAGCAATCCAGCAGCTGTAAGTTCGAATCCGAAGCTCGGCCATCATTCTTTCCGTCAATGTGACAAGCGTCATTCATCTTTCACCAATGGGCTAACAGTCTATTTGGAAAAGAAGCCAGTTGCTTGGAAAGAATGTTGTGTGGATTACTTGTGTGAGAAAGCCAGACAACACATAGGTGAACTGGCCGCAGTGATATGACTGAACAATTGTTGAAAACGGCGTTAAAGCCTAATAAATCAATCCTTTTTATATAATCATTCTGTAATTTACCATTTAGAATTTTAGAATGCCCCCCCCCCCCCCCCCCCCCCCCCCCCCCCTAATCCCCTTATACATATTTAGTCGAGTAGTCGTTCGGGAGAACACACCATTCGTGAATTACCAGATAACTAACACTTCTCCCTAGCACACAACTATTGACAACATTGTGACAAAACACAATAAATTTATCACAGGACTCCAAATGCAGCAGACGATTTTGAAAAATCTGAGAGGGATTTTTTCCTTTTTTCCCACAACGTTTCAATTAGTAAATATATATATACATATATAATATATATAAATGATGTAAAAACCTATACATGAATATACTAGAGGAAATATAAAGAATATAACTGAAAGTCGTAATTAAGGATAGATTAGCATATTTTAGGGAAACTACCCTACGACACGGTATGTCCTCGAATTGACCTAGTTCGTGTAATGTATATCTGATCCGGTGTATCTGTGTTGTTTACAAAAGCGTGGCGCGTAAGAATATACATAGTAATGTTTACTGCAGGAATATTTGTATTTCTTCAAATAAAATTCACTTTAAAAGACGCAAATACATTTTCAGTTTGAAAATAAAGCAAGAACTCTATATTCTTCATTCAACTGATTGTAAATGAAAAGACTATTAGGTAGATTTTACTTTGAATTCATCGCACTATATTGATTAGCGTATGTATAAAAAAGTTCCTGTAGAATTAAATGTTATAGGGCATATTCCATTTGGTCAGTGTGCAATCCCATAGGAAGAAGATTTTTACATAATAATCACCTTCCAAAAACGGTCTTAAAAGTTAAGTGATTCCTATGGAGCCTTCGTTAAAGCCCACAAGACACAAGATAAATCCCATGTTGGAGTTAAGCTCCTAAAAATGGGTTTCTCTAGCTCGAGGGGGGAGTAATGTAAGTTTATGAAACCGCTCAAATACAGTAGGCGATAACCGTGAGGTTATCACTATAACTCGGGTCGAGGGAACCTTAACCGTTAATGGACGAACGGTTAATTTATCGTGCCCGACGACTTGTAACTGATACTACAATGTAGAATTGAAAGTGTGACGAAAATGTGTGACGGACAGACAGACATGCAGACAGACAGACGCCGGACAACAAAAAAGTAATCCCTAAGTGCCTACCATGCTATGCAGGGTGACACAAATAATGGGTGGGGTAACCCACCCATGAAGTCAAAGAGAGCTGTACCTAAGAAAAAGCATACAATACAAATAATAATTTACTCAAGAGTGTATGTAGTAGAGTATGTTGTATATAGTTGATACTAAAAGGAATAACTTGCCAAGGCGAAACGCCTTGTAAATAGACAATTTTTTGAAAATTAGTTAAATTCTTAGCCTGCAAGGTGGTGTGTCCAGAAATTAAAAGTGACGTGTGTGCGCACGTGCACCGGTATTTACCGGCGGCCGTGTATATCAAACAGGCGTGAGGGTTACGCAAGGCTGCGCGAATTCAATTATGGGTGGAATTTAGGGTATTGAGATTATATATCAGGTATTAAATAACTGGTAATGTATTTTTGACATGAAAATAACGGATGAAATCTGATAGAGAGTCAGTCACCCAAGGAACATTTCTACAAAATTATTTGAAAATCGGCAAGATACTTTCTTCCGAAATATTAAATTCTCAATATAGCCATATAAGGCAAAACTGCCGTGCCCACTGGCGGCCATGTTTTTTAAGAGGGTCTAACAAAATTATTTGAGAATTGGCCTGACAATTTCGGAGAAGATTTTTACTATAGCCATATAATGCATTATAGCCCCTCCCCCTGGCCCTAGGATCATCGGCCTCAAACTGTCGGAAGAGAAGATTTTTTAAGTTTTCACTATAGTCATATAAGGCAAAATTATAGCCCCGCCCTCTGGCGGCCATGTATTTCGACCAATCAACATGGCTTGAGGGAATCTGATAGAGGGTCACCCAAGGAATATTTCTACAAAATAGATTGAAAATCGGTTAAAGTTTTATTCGTTTGGTTGTCATGGAAACCAGAATTTGCATTGATCTAAAATTGAAGAAATTCTGGTGAGGTCATTCAGAGGATGCTTTCTGTGAAGTTTCATCCCAATTGACCTGCTGGTTACTGAGAAGATATTGACGGGCGATGGACAAAATGCAATCACAATAACTCAACTTGAGCACTTTATGCCCAGGTGAGCTAAAAACAGTGTGACAGGGTAAAGAAATTGTTCAAAAAGAAAAGAAAAATCCTTTTGCCACACTGTTTTCAACTCTGTTCAATAACTTAACTTTTATTTATTGCTATGTTCTAAACTATTACCTACCGGTAATATGTTCTCAAAGTCATCTGCTTCAACTATGTTGTATGTGGGAAAGGGTTAAAATCATGTTTCAACAAGTCTGTATACGGTATGACATATCTTTTATTTTACAAAAGTATTACAATATGAATGTATACACAAATATAATGACATAGTAAAAACATTCATCCAACCAGTCTTTTCATTATAATAATACAAATATGATGTATAAAACAAGGAAGCAAATATAGTATACACGAAACACTCTGTATTATCTGTAAATAAAAATAGCCTTTTCTTTTTTTGCCACAAGGTTTTCAAAGTCGTCTGCTGCATATTTGTTGTATGTGGGGAGAGAGTATACAAAACAGAAAAGACTGTTTCAAAACTAGGGAGGCAAATGAGATGGGTCGATCAATCCACAGTAAATTAGGACATTATCTATTCATTTGGGAAATATGATTTGAAAGTAGGTTTATTTCCTCGGATACCAATAAATGGATTTTCTGATTGTGATGATTCGCTTTTGTCAATTCACCTTAACCCTTTCCCTCATACGACAATTCTGCAGCAGACGACTTTGAACGTATTTTGTCAAAACATAATTGAATGGATAACCTATGACAAAAAGTGGAAAACATTGTGGCAAAAGGAGAAATTGCACGTTTTGTGCAATTACTTCTTTTGTCACTATGTTTTCAAAAAGCCGTCTGCTGCAGAGGCGTCAGAAAGCGTCTATATGAAGGGAATGGTTAACGCGCATATACGACGCAACACCTCTGCAGTAGACAACCTTTAAATACAGTGTGGCGAGGGGAGAAATTGCTCATGATTAGAAATTTCTCCATTTGCCTTAATTTTTTCATCTTTAATCAAGAACTGTTCTTTCATTTATGGAGATTTTTCATTATGTTTTACTACTCTAAATCATTTCGAAATTGTCTGCTGCATATTTGGTGTATATGGGAAAGGGTTAACCCTTAAAAGGAGACAATTGTTCAAATGTGAGGCCAGCCTAAGTGACCCATTGGTCCTAGGTTTGATTCCTGTCAGAGTTAGGTCAAAATTCAGTGTGAGTCCTAGTTGATATCCAGGGCCAGGCAGCAGACATCAGAATCACGTTGTTTAACCCTTTCCCACATATGAACGCTTTTTGATGACTCTGCAGCAGACAACTTTTGAAAAAACATTGTGGCAAAAGGAGAATTGCTCATAATGAGCAATTTCTCTATTTGCCACAATGTTTTCAACACTTTTCAATGATTATACTTTCCTTTAAAGATTTCCCATATTTTTTCTTAGATGTTTCAAAGTCGCCAGCTGCAGACTGCTGTACATGGGAAAGGGATAAGTGGTGTAAATTTCAACAGGCTCACAGAAAATGTTCACATGCTTCAAGCAAGTTTACATATAAGGGGTCAATATAGGGCAAGTGCATATAAAAGTCCATGACAAGAATTCTAGATATGAACAGTTTTTTTCAGCAGCCGACTTTTTTATTTCCACCATAACCTTTTCCATATTGTAGGCACATTCCAATGCATCTGCAGCAGACAACTTTTGAAAACATTGTGGCAAAAGGAGAAATTTCTCAGAATGAGACATTTCTAATTTTGCCACAAGGTTCTCAACGCTATTGAATAGTAATACTCTTATTTACAGATATTTTCAATGTTTTAGTCTAGGTATTTCAAACTTGTCTGCTACAAATTCGGTGTATGTGGGAAAGGGTTAAATCCTATGTTATGGGTACTCATAAAAATCATCTTGGCGAGCCAATTCTAATAATCCTTTCCCTCATATAGACGTTTTCTGACGCCTCTGCAGTAGACTGCTTTTTGAAAACATAGTGACAAAAGAAGAAATTGCTCAAGACGAGCAATTTCTCCTTTTGCCACAATGTTTTCACTTTTAGTCATAGGTTATCCATTCATTTGGACAAAATATGTTCAAAGTCATCTGCTGCATAATTGTCCTATGAGGCAATGGGATAAATACCCATAACATTGTATTTTGTAGAGAAATAAAGGAGACATAGCAAGTAATAGCACAATTTACGCCTCCTTATCCCATAGGCCTTTGATGACTGCTAAATGTTTTTTACATGATATAAAAAAAAAATCCTTTGGATTACAACTTTTCAATACTGTTAAATACAAAATGTACAAATTATAATTATATAAAGGCATCCATAAATAATAACTTTAAGCATAAAAACACATCTGTAACAAAAACAGACATATATCTTGGTTTTTCATTCATTCATCATATTTGATCTGTTCCATTAACCCTTTCCCACCTGCATGATGAGCAATTTCTCCTTTGACCACAATGTTTTCAACTTTATTTAACAATTAAGCTATCTTTTATTGAGATGTTTCAGGTTTTTGGCACTATATTTCAAAGTCGACTACTGCAGATTTGTTGTATGAGGGAAAGAGTTAAGCCATTTGGGGCATCTGCAGCAGAACAGTCTTTGAAAGCATTGCAGCAAAAGGAGAAATGAGCAGTTTGCACAATCAATTCAATAATTACACTTTTATAATATAGATTTTCAATATTTGGGCCTATATATTTTCAAACTCATCTGTTACAGATGTGTTGTGTGTTACCGTTTCCCACATACATCAAATCTGTCGCAGATGACTTTAAAAACATCTGGACAAAAATGTGAGTATTGCTGGTGAAAGTATAATTATTGAATACAGTTGAATACAGTGTGACAAGAGGAGAAATTGCTTATCTTGAGCCATTTCTCCTTTTGCAACAATGTTTTCAAGAGCATTAGAAAGCATCAGTATGTGGGATGGGGTTAATCAATATAACCTGATTAAGATCGCATTTGCCACTTCTAGAGAAGAGAGCTTTTGAAAATCAAGTTTCTGCTTGATAACAGATAAAAGCTAATCCATTGCTTTTCCAGCACTATCACACACTGGCAAGACAATAATTATTAACCTGTAACCCTCATACCTAAATCTGCAGCATTTTTTTTATAACAGCCAAGCAAAAATATGGAAAATTTTCATTTATGAAAGTATAATAATGAAAGTGTTGAAAACATTGTTGCAAATGGAGAAACTGTTCATTATGTGGGAAATGATTAATCATTAACATTATTTTATATATCTTTTGTTTGTGAAACAAGTTCTTAGAAACTCTTATTAAACACTCTCAATAATTGCTTCCTGAATACTCAACCAGTACTCAGATATATTAACTAAAAAGGAAATCCTTATGAACAATTTCTCCTTCCCCACAAGTTTTCCACAGTGATTGGCTGCTTAGTTTGTTTGTTTGTTATGTGTTTTATGCCACTTTCAACATTTTTTCCAGTTATATCATAGCATTTCCTGGGTAAGTTACATGTACCAGTACTATTGGTCCATTTATCCTCACACCAGCCAGGTCAGTCGTAATAGTAATGGCTTTCCCTCCTTGTTGTTCAGGATTTAGGGTTACCGCATAACCACTGTCACGCTGGTGTTAAGGTACATGAACCAGTAGAGCTGGTAGCTTACCCAGGAAATGCCGTGATATAACTGAGAAGTTGTTGAAAATGGTGTAAAACACCATACAAACAAAATTAAGTGTAATCGAGTGGATTATTGTTCATTGCAAAATCTTTTGACAGCTATAGTATATGTTTATAGTGTTAGTAATAAGAAACACTTTTCAATTAATCAACAAAAATACTTTCATTCAGTGACCTAATATAACCCTTTCCCACATACATCAAATATGCATTACACGTCTTTGTAAACACTTAAGCAAAAATTTAAAATTCCAAATAAATAGAAGTAGAAATATTGCATAAAGGTAAAAGAAGTGTGGCTAAAGGAGAAATTGCTCAACATCAGCAATTTCATATTATTGCAGGGTGTCAAAGGCATCCTGTAAGTGGGAAAGGGAAAATTGCATTTTGGTTTTGCAAATAAGCATTATTTGGCAATCATAAATTTTGTAATAATCTATTGCAATCAATTGTGTACGGGTTTTGCGAAGTTCAGTAGCTTTTGCAATTAAGCTTTTCCCAAATGCACATGCATTTTGACTTTTTAAAAACAATGTGGCAAAACAAGAAATACCTTATAATGAGAATTTCTGCTTTGGCCACAAAGTTTTCAGCACGATACAATATTTATACTTTCAATTAAGGAGATTTTCCAGTTTTGCTTTTAAAGGTCTGTGTTTGTGTGGGAAAGGATTTAGTTAAAACAACTGCAAATCGCATAATACATGAACAGATCACAATCTTAACTGTGCGCACAATAAAAGGTGTTGTATAGTCATTTTGGGATTAACGATTAAAGCTGCCACTCTATCTATAGGTTGACATTTCCATACAGCTGTGGTCCTTAGTAAATCTGAAATGAGAAAAAAGAGAATGGATAATGATGCTGTACAATTATTAACCCTTTCCCACGTACACATACAACAAACCTGCAACAAATGACAAAATCATGTGTAATAGTAACAGGGTTGGCAAAGTATTGACCACCTGGGTTTACCCTGGCTGGGGAATACTCCCTGAAATGTGTGCAGTACTGGGCAATACTGGGTAATATGATTTTTTAAGCTTATTTTTTACAAAGAATAGTTAAGACATGCTATGATTACATTGTATTATTGCTAAATATATACATTATATATATACACAGAAACATTTAGAGCAAATAGTATAACATTCAATGTCATCTTTTCCTCTCAACATTCTATAACAGAATACAAGTTTTGCACATTTTTGTATGCCTAGTTTGATTGTTCCAAATTAAGAAAATATTCTACATATATTAATTTTAAAGAAAGATTCTACTGTTCACAATTGTTCATGTGCATTCATGTACAAATAATGTATGATTTAGATTTTCTTGACTAATACTCACTCAGATTAATACAGTATCTAATAAGGGCCTTAGGCAGAGACTTTATAATAATAAAAACACTTCTTTATTGAAGTTTTAACTTTATAAAACAAGTAAAAAATACTAGTACATGACTTTTTGTAGTGTATATCATATTGCCCAGTATTACCCAGTAAAACCGGTGTTTTCCCAGTATTGCCCACTGGGCTGGGCAATACTCATAAAACCTGGGTTTTTGCCAAACCTGAAAAGTAAGTGTCTATTTAGGAGCTGTAATGTGAAGTGTCATTCAAATTCCATCAATAGGCTAATGTGGAAAAGCAGCCGCATGCTTGGGAAGACTGTTGTGAGAAAGCCAGTACATTGGTAAGTGAACTGGTCCAATGATATGACTTTTTAAAAAAAAAAGTTGGCAAGAAACCCTTATCAATCAAATAATGCATTGGTTGATTCAAGTTTGTATTGAACTACACTCAATTATAAAGCAAAACTGATTTCTTTTATATCCAGTCTATATTGCATCTTCCATACCTCTCAGAGTACTGAACCTCTAAGACTATTTACAGGCTGCGTCTCTACAGAACACAACTTCAGAAAACATTGTTGGAAAAAGAAAAGTGATGACAATGAGCACTTTTCTTTTTCCACCAGTTCAGCTTTACAGTCCAAATTGTGTTTAAAGACCACACATAGGAAGAGACCACTCTAGTCTTTGCTCAGAGGAGGTCTTAAATTGCAGGGTCATTTATGCAGAAAATTAGTAATTGAGAAATAAAAAGTGTGGTTGCTATAGACAGGGGAATTGCTATACAAAGGTGTTCTTTAGCACAGGTTTGATTGGGGTTTAACGCCGTTTTTAACAATTCCTCAGTTATATCACGGCGGCCAGTTCACCTACTCATGCATTTCCTGGTTTTCTCACACCAGTACTCCACACAACAATCTTCCCAAGCAACTGGCACATTTTCCACATAGACTTAGCCCAATTTGGTGGAAGACGAATGACGCATGTCGCATTGACTTTTGTCAATCGTCGGTAAGAAAGTTGGCCGAGCCGGAATTCGAACTCACAACCACTGGATTGACAGCCCGCGTCGCTACCGACTGAGCTACCGGGGCTAGGCAAAGCGCAGGTTTGACTGTATATCATAACAATACAACACACATTTTCATTAAGTCACTTTTTTGTTCTGTGCTGATGTTTTCAAAGCAGAAGACCGCCTCCAACCCTTTCAAATATATCATACCAGGTCAAAGGTCAAGGCCAAGTTTACCCTTTCCCACATACAACAAATCTGCAGCGGACAGCTTGAAAACATCTAGGTAAAAACACGGAAAATATATACAAATGATAGTATGATTTTTTAATACAGTTGGATACATTGTGGCAAAAGGAGAAATTACTTGTTTTGAGCAATTTCTCCTTTTGTCACAATGTTTTCAAAAGTCGACCGGCTGCAGGTGTCATAAAGCGTCTGTATGTGGTAAAGCGTAAAAGGTTGTTGATATTATTATATCTTATATTTCTATACAAATTTATAATACACCATAATCCCTGGTTCAAAAGAGCATATTATCAACAAGGTAGGCATTTACTCTTATAGTGAAAGAATGTACCCTTATAACCCTTTCCCATATGCACACCTATAATAATTTAAATGCATCTGCATGCAGCAGACAACTTTCGAAAACATTGTTACAAATGGACAAAAATTGCTGATTTTGAGCAGTTTCTCCTTTATCTAGAATTTCCCTTTCCCTCATACAACAATTCTGCAGCAGACGACTTTGAACATATTTTGTCAAAAAATAGAAAATCTCTATATTTGAATGGTTTTGAGCAATTTCTTCTTTTGTCACTATGTTTTCAAAAAGCCATCTGCTGCAGAGGCGTCAGAAAGCGTCTATATATGGGAAAGGGTTAACTCTACATTGTCTATTCTATAGTTACACTTTCATTTATACTGAGGTTGTCCATGTTATCAACTTTCATTTATGCGTGTTGTCCGTCTTCTTGCAAAGATGTTTTCAAAGTCATCTGCTGCAGATGATGTACCTGGAATAGCTGTATTCAATTTACAAATTCTGTGAAAGCCTGTTGGCATCATCATTTCACTCTTTCCCACAAATTGTAGACTCATTTTGTTAGCATTATCTTTGTATATATTTCTCAAGTTAACCCTTTCCCACAAATTGTAGACTCATTTTGTTAGCATTATATATGTATATATTTGTCAATTTAACCCTTTCCCACACTGTTTTCAACTCTATCTTATAAATAACCAATCTAGCTCTCATTTATGGAGATTTTTCACATTTTTGTGAATATGTTTTCAAAGTTCTCTGCTGCAAATTGTTGTATGTGGGAAAGGGTTAAACTGATTACCTGATAAGGTATTTTCTGAGTCACCTGCTTTGAAAACATCTCAGGAAGAATATAGAACATCTGGAACAGTGGCAAAATAAATACAATCTGATAGTTAAAAAACTTTGGGAAAAGAGAAATTAAGCAGGTAGAGCAATTTCTCCTTTTCCCAGAAATGTTTTCAAAAATCATATGCTTTAACCCTTTTCCACATATATATGTACAACAAATCTGCAGCAGAGAAAAATGAAAATATCTGGGTAAAACTACGTTGGAAAATATCTGTTATATTTGTAAGTATGATTTTTGAATAGTGTTGAAAACATTGTGGCAAATGGAGAAATTTCTCATGATGAGCAATTTCTTATTTTGCTACAATGTTTTCAAAAGTTGTCTGCTGCAGAGGCGTCAGAAAGTGTCTGTATGTTGGAAAGGTGCCTGATGTTTCTGTAGTCTGTCCCTGGGGAAAGGGTAAAATAAATTAAAACATTTTCAGTTTTATCCCTTTTCAACTCAGAACTTCAGCTAAAGATAGTTATCATAATTTTCCTTATATATTTCTGTACCAAATACCTATGTAGTATGTATATAGTATGTACATGTTGATCTATACTTGGTAGGATCACGAATGTAGCTTATAATGTTATGTTTGTACTTCAGCAGGTCAGGTTGTACTATATAATAAAGTTAAGTAAAGTTTATTATCCCTTTCTCCCATATAGTAATGATGATATAGACGCTATAATTAACCATAATTATTGTACAACTTTGGAGACATACCGGTGTTTATGTATCTTAACCCTTTCATATAATTTGAAGATGCTTTTGCAAACTTTGTTGAAAAAGAAGAAATTGCTCCTTTTGCTGCAATGTTTTCAACTGTATTCAATATCCATATTGTCATTAAAAGAGATTATCCATATTTTTGCAAAGATTCTTTCAAAGTCATCTGTTGCAGATTTATTGTCATACCCAGTTCTAGATCAGCCCGACAGAAGCAATTTGACAGGAGCAATTTCTCCATTTGCTGCAATGTTTTCAACTTTATCAAAAAATTATACTATCAAATATATAAATATATATCATTATGTTCCATATTTTAACCCATCCTCGGTACCCATGGAGGCTATTCATAAAATATATGATACCCTGGGCAAATTGGCTGTAAACATCTCATACTCATGAATAATTTATGAGGTGAAACGCAGCTGCTTGATTGGCCGCATGACACAAACCTCATGCGAAACGAAAATTAAAATGTAGTTACAGAGAAATTCGTGGTGCATGCTTTACGAAGTTTCGCTAGCCACAATTTGCACAGGGTATCGATCATATAGTTTATGAATAGCCTGGGCACCGAGGATGATTTTAACCCATACATGTTTATAAAGTCGTCTGCTGCAGATTTGATGTACATGGAAAAGGTATAAAGGATTAAAAAGATATTCAGTATGGAACAAAGACTGTTTACTCTTATTTATCTAGATTTCTGGTCATAAAACTTAATAGTAATAATTCTTACTATCCTACTATCTGGAATGGTCAAGATGGCCCTTAACTATCATTGTAAACTAGCTGGATACACAAAAAGATCAATGTTTAACCCTTTCCCACCTACAGTAAATCTGCAGCATACAACTTTAAAAATGTCTACTCAAAAATATGGAAAATCTCTATAACAGTAGGTATAATTACTACGAACAATCTAACCAAAAGTGTGACAAATGCAGAAATTGCTTGTTTTGAGCAATTTCCCCTATTGTCACATTATTTTTAAAAGTCGTCTACTCTAGATCTGTCAAAATGTGTCTATAGATGGGAAAAGGTTAAAGATTGCAGTCACCCTTTTTCCACCCACATCTTCGGCAGACAACTTTGAAAACATCTAGCAAAGTGGAAAATTTGGAAAATCTCTTGTGTGAAACATTGCATCATAAGAATAAATTGCTTTTTAGGAACATATTCACCTTTAGCCATAATTGTTTTTAAAAGTCTTCTCTTGCAGATGCGTCTACATATGGAAAGGAATTTAGATATATGTCAAACAAATCCATTATACAGATTTAGTCAATTGTCTTCCACTTCCGGAGGATTATGGGGGTACAAAAAAATGTAACAATTACAGTTAAATAGAATCTCTCCCACTTATAGATGCATTTATAAGGATGCATCTTCAGCAGACGACTTTTTAAACATTGTGACATAATGAGCAATTTCCCCTTTTGTTACAATATTTCCAACATTCATCATGACCGAAAATGTTGAAGGGGAAAGTTTACACTACAGTCATAAGGCAAAACAGCCCTCCCCTGGAGGCCATGTTTTTAGACCAATAAACATGGCTTGGAGAAGGCTGATAGAGGATCACCCAAGGAACAATTCTACAAAATGATTTGAAATTTGAAAATCTGCCATCCACTTTTGGTGGAGAAGAATTACAAAGGGCCTTTTTCTTCCAATTGCTGCAGAATTCTGCATGGATTTTTTTTTTAAAGTAATTTAGGTGAAGACATTTAGAGGATGCTTGTCATGAAGTTTCATTCCACAGGTTATAGATGAGAATATCTAGAAGGATGTGCGCGGGAATACAGATGCCAAACAATGTCACTTCTTGCTCAGGTGAGCTTAAAACAAATCAGTAACAAGATTGCTGAGGAACGCACGCCAACGCTCGTCTGTGTTTTTTTAAGACGAAAAAGGGGCATTACTGAACAATTATTAAAGCCAGAATTAGGTGACTTGGTATAGACATGCATATTGTTCCTAAGAACATATGTATCAAGTTTCATTTGAAAATGTTGAGCGCTTATTTATTTATTAGGTACTAATAAGGTTAAAGTTTTGTGACAGAGCCAAATCATGTTTCACATTAATGGCCAGACTTTTTCTTCGAAAATTAGGTGAGCGAATAAAATCTGATCAATTAAAACAACACAGCAGCATTTATGATTGCTGAGATGAGCAATAAGCACTGCTGCTGCGCTGTTTTCAAAAGATATATCTGTTGCAAGAAATGGGTCTAGAAACTGTTAGAGATATACAGTGAAACCTGTGTTTAAAGACCACCCATAGGTGAACATTCTGGTCTTTTTGTTCACAGATTGTCAATAATTGATGGGTCATTAATACAGAAATTTATGAGTATTTGGGAAACTAAAAATATGGGCGCTATAGACAGGGAATTGCTATTAAAGTTGTCTTTAATAGCATAGGTTCGTTACTGTATTCAAATTTTCACATGTCCACTGTAGTTAAAAGCTTTGTGAATATATGGAGAAAAATTGCTCAAATTTAACATTTATCCTTTTCCCAGTGTTTTTCAATTTTCTTCTGCAGAGGTAACACAAGTCGTCTGATTCCTAAGAGGGGATTAATGATAAGTCACAACAACTTTCCAGTAATAATCTTGTATGAACCAAATGTTTATCAATGTTTATCAATGTCATGAACTGTTTATCAATAAACAAAACCTGTTTCCTGATTAAGATGACTTTCAATCCCTTTGCGGCAGGCGTTCCTTTCAAACAAACCTGTCCATGATTGGCAAATGTAAAAGTTAACTTTAGTGAACAGATTGATTGTTAAGTGTGTTACGCCATTTTCAACAATTTTTCAGTTATTATCACGGCATTTCCTGGGGTTAGTTACCAGTATTACTGGTCCGTTTATTCGAATACCATCTAATCAGTCTTAATGCTAACCCCTTAACCCTTAGCACCAAGGAGGGCAGACATTCCTATCATTTTTTAAGTCTTTGGTGTGACCCTGTCGGGATCCACCTGTGGCCTCCCGCACCCGGGGCGAATGATCTACCAGTCTACACCGCCAAGACGGTCTTTGATGAACAGTGTAGATCAAGATCTTCATTGTTCACAAAATGAATTTCTAAAGCTTTTCAGAAGCTTCTGTCCAGTGGGCTGATCTACACCTACACTGTTCAGAAATGCCTGTTTGAACCTAATTAGCGCATGAGTAAGTGAACTGGCCGCCGTGATATAACTGAGAAATTGTTAAAAACGGCGTTAAACCCCAATCAATCAATCAATCAATCATTTATAGTCTACATGTAAGTGTCCATATATTTGCCTACATGTTTTTAAATTCGTCTGCTGCTGATTTGTTGTATGTGGGAAAAGGATATCAGACGTTCATGACATGAAATAAATGCCTTTTGATTCATGTTGATGTCAGCTTTAATTCAAGTCTGTAACTTTTTTAGCCATATATTATACATAACATGTTTTTAAAATCTTTCCCACATACAACTTATCAGTTATCTGCAGCAGACGGCTCAGAAAAATTGAGGCAAAATTATGAAAATCTACTTCAATGTAAGTAAAATGATTGAGTAAGAGTTGAAAATATTGTTGACAAGGAGAAATTGCTCATTATCAAAATATCTCCTTTTTGTCTCAATATTTTTAAAGTCATCAGCTGCAAATGCATTCTGTGAGTGTGAAAATATTTAACCTTTTCGCTACCAAAGACAATTAACCCTTAACCTCATAGGACAATTCTGCAGCAGACGACTTTGAACATATTTTGTCAAAAAATAGAAAATCTCTGTAATTGAATGGATAACCTATGACTAAAAGTGGAAAACATTGTGGCAAAAGGAGAAATTTCTCTTTTTGAGCAATTTCTTCTTTTGTCACTATATAATTATGTTTTCAAAAAGCTGTCTGCTGCAGATGCGTCAGAAAGCGTTTATATGAGGGAAAGGGTTAAAAACTTTTGCAAACAATGCCGATTCTGGTTACGAACTGTCTCTCCTGAAATTTGCATTGTTTGCAACATGCAAACAATGCAAATTTCAGGAGAGACAGTTCGTAACCAGAATCGGCATTGTTTGCAAAAGTTTTTAACCCTTTCCCTCATATAGTGTATGTAGGAAAACTAGTTAATCAATTCCCTCTTTCAAGCTCATTTTGATACACCTGCAGCAGGTATATGATATACATTAAATTTCACAAAATTTCCTGATGGAAAAAGGAGAAAACTGCTAATAATGATCATTACACTATACTTCCTTTCCCTTCAATATTGTCATAGATATCAGACTTAGTGCAATAACAAATGAAATATTTTGAGAAAAAGTTAACCCTTTCCCGCATAAAAAAACCTATGTACAGCAGCAGCCGAGCTATAATAATATATTATAATAAACAATTGAATAGAGTTGAAAACATTGAGACAAATGGAGAAATTGCTTATAATATCAATTATCATGATAAATTTCTCCTCTGGTAACCATGTTTTCCTAAGTCGATCACCTGCTGCAGGTGTATCAAAATGAGCTTGAAAGAGGGAATTGATTAACTAGTTTTCCCACATACACTCATATTGCAGCAGACAACTTTAACCCTTTCCCTCATATAGATGCTTTCTGACGCCTCTGCGGCAGCCAGCTTTTTGAAAACATAGTGACAAAAGAAGAAATTGCTCAAAACGAGCAATTTCTTCTTTTGCCACAATGTTTTCCACTTTTAGTCATAGGTTATCCATTCAATTACAGAGATTTTCTATTTTCTAGGTTATCCATTCAATAATGGAGATTATCCATTTTTTTGCCAAAATATGTTCAAAGTTCTGCTGCAGAATTGTCGTATGAGGGAAAGGGTTAAAAGCATCCAGGCAAAATTATGGAAAGTCTCTACAAGAGAAAGCTTAATTTTTGAAAAGAGTTAAATTGAAAACAATTTGGCAAACGCATAAATTGCTCATCATGAGCCGCGTGAGTGAATTTCTCCGTTTGCCACAATGTTTTCAAAAGTCGTCTGCTTCACAGGCGTCAGAAAGCGTCTGTGTGTGAGAAAGGGTTTAAAGAGGGAGATTGATTTTCCATTTCCCCATGGACAACTTCAGAATTTGATCAGGTAAACATCTACATCTAAAACAGAGAGACACTGTTTCACTGGCTAAATGAACTTATCTCTACAACTGAGATTACCAAATTGAATTAGAGAATACAAACAAATCTTAACCCTTTCCCACATACAAGTGACCAATACAACAGCTTTGAAAACATCTTGGCAAAATTTCCGAAAATTTCTATAACTGAAAATATTATACCTGAATTGAGATGAAAACATTGTGGCAAAAAATAAATTCTAATTATGAGCAATTTGTCCTTTTGCTACAATGTTTTCACAAATCATCTGCCACTGATGTGTCACAATGTGTATGCATGTGGGAGAAGGGTTCAGCTGTTTACATGATATTTTAGTTTTAGACTGAGTGTCTGTGTGTGTCTTCTGCTGTGAGAAAATGTCTGAGCAAATATAAGTCACTGCTACAAGATTGGGAGTAGAAGAATTATTTATAAGTCACTGCTACAAGATTGGTAGTCTCAATATATTGCCGTTACATATTGCATTGTAAATAAAAAATCGCATTCCTAGTACAGAAACCTGGACTACAAGATTGGGAGACTGGAGTAGTAGTATTTTTACACAGAATTAACCCTTTCCCACTTGGAGACGCATTCTGACACACCCTGAAGCAGACATCTTTTGAAAACATTGTGGCAAAAGGAGAAATTGCTCATAATGAGTAATTTCTCCTTTGCCTAAATGTTTTTGATTCTGTTCAACAATTATTAGTCGCCGGGCAGAAGCCCGCGACTTCTATTTTTAATAGCTTTTCGGAAATCACATGGGAGGGCGGCTTATTATTAGAAAGAAACAAATCTAGATGATTTGAACATATTACAATTGTGGTTGTTTACGAACACTAATAAATGACACATCTAAAATGAAATAAATATTCCGATTTTTTAATGTTTGCAGTTTTTTTTATTTCACTCGCATTTAAGTTTTTTGTCTTATTTACGAAGACAAAAGTGGTCCCTTCAAGACGTGAACCAACACCCCCTAATGCAGACTCTTATGTGTCATCATTGAGGTCAATTTCGGATTCTCCTTTTAATAGCAATTTTAACTTACTAAATGTTGTTTTCATGTTCAAAGAGATGTCTTGATTTGTGTAGAATTCATTTAATAATGTTAATCCATGAATATCTAAAGTAGGAACTGTTTCTAAGCTAAATATAGACCCTATTCTGTTGTGTAGTTTCGTGACCTTTAACATCGATTTTCGCGCATGCGCATTTCGATATGAAAAAGCGAGTGATATTATTTTATTTTAGACAAGTACAAGACGAATGTTTGACGCAAAGCGTCAAAGATAAGCCGCAATATTTCGTTGTACATGTAGAAATAAGAAAAAAAGAACATTTTTAAATCCACAAACAATAGAACAATTTAAACTGTAGACGGTATTGCTGATATATTTCTCCTTTTGAAGACTTTTGTTTTCTTCAAATTACCTCCCTTTAAAGCAATACCAGGATATTTACCTTGTGATTCGAATAAGATTGACAAACATTGAAATTATATGAATGAATACTATTATTTAAATAAGTAACAACAGCAAAATTAAATTAAAGCCAGATAAATGTGTACACATTTCGTTAATTTGTTATAGATACCCTAATGTATAGATATGAATATAAACTTTATATGCAAATGTTTTCATTTCGACGTTCCTAATGTTTGAATAGACTAAGGAAAGTCAAGAATACATAAATAAATCAATGCAGTCTTTTCCGGCGACATTGATGCCTTGCATCAACTTTCTCTTGTATTATCTTATACAGAGATTTTACATACTCACGCCAAAATGTTTCCTATGTCGTCTGCTACAGATTTACGTTTGCATATACATGTATATATGCGAATAATGAATTTGTTTGCTTGACTTAACTGTTCACAACATACAACCAGTTTATAGCATATGACTTTAAACAAGAGGCCCATGAGGGCCTATGCTCTACTGGTATGGTTCTTTGGTCATTTTCAATCCAGAGCATGTATGTATGGTGAAGATCGGATAGTAAATGGAGGCTCTTTTGTGTTCACAAGCTGTATTATAGCAATTTTTACAATTTCATGGGCAATAATCCAGTCTTGGCGGATCTGGCTGGTTTTCAAAAGGAACCAAGCTCTCATCAATATTTAACTACTATCTAAGTTTGGTGAAGATCAGATAGTAAATAGAGCCTCTATTGTGTTCACATGCTCAATTGTAGCAATTTGAACAATTTCAAGCCTGAAGGGCCATAATCCAGTCTTGCATGGGCGGATCTGGCTGGTTTACGAAAGGAACCGAGCTCTCATGGATATCTAACTACTGTATAAGTTTGGTTGAGATGCAATCAAAAGTGAAGACTGTATCGTGTAAACAAGCTCTTTTATAGCAATTTTGACCATTTCAAGGGCCATATTCCAGTCATGCATGGGCGGATCTGGCTGGTTTTCGAAAGGAACTGAGCTCTCATGAATATCTAACTACTGTATAAGTTTGGCTGAGATACAATCAAAAGTGAAGACTGTATCGTGTAAACAAGCTCTTTTATAGCAATTTTGACCATTTCAAGGGCCATAATCCAGTCATGCATGGGCAGATCTGGCTGGTTTTCGAAAGGAACTGAGCTCTCATGGATATCTAACTTCTGTATAAGTTTGGTTGAGATACAATCAAAAGTGAAGACTGTATCGTGTTAACAAGCTCTTTTATAGCAATTTTGACCATTTCAAGGGCCATAATCCAGTCATGCATGGGCGGATCTGGCTGGTTTTCGAAAGGAACCGAGCTCTCATGGATATCTAACTACTGTATAAGTTTGGTTGAGATACAATCAAAAGTGAAGACTGTATCGTGTTAACAAGCTCTTTTATAGCAATTTTGACCATTTCAAGGGCCATAATCCAGTCATGCATGGGCGGATCTGGCTGGTTTTCGAAAGGAACCGAGCTCTCATGGATATCTAACTACTGTATAAGTTTGGTTGAGATACAATCAAAAGTGAAGACTGTATCGTGTTAACAAGAAATTGTTTACGGACGCACGCACGGACGCACGCACGGACGACGGACAAATCGCCACGACATAAGCCCTTCTGGCCTTTGACCAGTAGAGCTAAAAACTAGGCAGAAATATGGAAAAACACAATCAACAATCAAAGTATAAATAGTTAAAATTCATATGTATGTATAAAATTGAAAACATGTTGTGTACAAAGGAATAATAATTACTCATTATGAGCAATTTCTTCTTATGCCACAATGTTTTCCAAAAGTCATGACTCATCTCATTATGCAGATATAGATGGTAAATGCGTCTGCAAGTGGGAAAGGATTACAAATAGAGAAAGACTACCAGTAATGTTTTTCCTTTGATTGTTTATTTTAATTTCAATTGCAAATGATATATATATCTCATCATTTGGAGTAAATAACTTTTTTAATTACTTCAATATCTCAAATAAAAAAAAGTTAAGACAATTTTCATATACAATTTTTGAGCACTTTTGTGGAATATTTCCACATACATGTATGCGTAATAATAAATCAGATAAGCTTATCCCGACATCTGCACGTCAAATGTTTAATGTTGCTTGACTCTGCAACCTTACCAAAACACCGAAGAGGCAAGCTATGCTACCATTCTTAATGTCTTTGGTATGAAATGACCAGGGATTAAACCCTGGTGTCCCACCTTTTGTTTGAAAAGAAGCCATTTTCTAATTTAAAGACGTAATAAAAGAAATGCCAATTTTTCATTTTGACACTGCAGATTTAATGATCTTTCCCTCATGTAGACACATTCTGACTTAATTGCATCAGACAACCTTTTAAAACAGTGTGGGCTGGCGAAAGGAGAAATTTCTCCTTTTGCCACAATGTTTTCATATTTCTTCAGTAATCACAATTTCATTTATAGAGATTGTTCATACCTTTGAGTTTGACTAAATATTTTCAAAGAAGACTGTTGCTTTTTTTTGGTATGAAGGAAAGGGAGGGTTAATTAACCCTTTCCCTCATATAGACGCTTTCTGACGCCTCTGCAGCAGACAGATTTTTGAAAACATAGTGACAAAAGAAGAAATTGCTCAAAACGAGCAATTTCTCCTTTTGCCACCTTGTTTTCTACTTTTAGTCATAGGTTATCCATTCAATTACAGAGATTTTCTATCTTTTGACAAAATATGTTCAAAGTCGTCTGCTGCAGGCAGAATTGTTGTATGACTATGAGGGAAAGGGTTAAACTGCAATACACTATACTGTAGAGTATGACTATGACCAAAACTGAATGTTATACAAGTATCAACATGATTGTTATTTTCCATTATGATATAATAATAGGCTAGCATATTAAGTTTCATAACCACTGACTGTTCTTCCACTATATAAAAGGGCTAATAAAAGAAGTCTATGTGGGAAGATAGACATGCTGCAGGCAGTTGTCTGGGAAGAATATTGTGTTGAGTACTGGTGGGAGAAAACCAGGAAACCCATGTCAGGTGAACTAGTCTCAGTGTTACAACTGAAATACCATTGAAAAGGGTGATGAACTCCCAATTGATCAATCAAGGTCGATTTTCATGTGACCTGGCTTATAGGCAATCCAGTGACTGGGCTTTACTGGGGTGTTGCTAATCCGTTCCACAAAGGATAGTGTGTGAATCAGTCCATGTCAATTTTATTTAACTTGCTTTAAGTTTAACACATCAACAAGTATCATTAATATCAAATGATTTACAAGTTTAACCCAGCGGTCTAGATAAGCCTCTACTTCTCACATAAGACAAATCTGTGGCCGACGACCTTGAAACTATCCAGGAAAAAATGTTGCTCATTATAAGCCATTTCTCCATTTGTCACAAATTTTCAGAAGTTGACTGCTTCTGAGGAGTTTATTGAGTCTACATGATGGAAAGCGCTAAGCAGAAGTATTAGTAAACTGTAAATTGACCCTCAATATCTCTATTATAATATAACTCTATCAAACCCTTTACTGTCGGTACCTAGAATTGTTTCAGTGGGCTGAGTACTCAGTGAGATCATTCTTTAGAGTACCCACAACATAAGTGTTTAGGTTGCTACAGCTCTGTTAATCCATTTTAATCATCTGATATACATGTATATATACATGTATATCATATTGTTAAATCTTTCCCACATACAACAAATCAACAACAGATTGATTGATTGATTGGGTTTAACGCCGTTTTTAACAATTTCTCAGTTATATCACGACGGCCAGTTCACCTACTCATGCATTTCCTGGTTTTCTCACACCAGTACTCCACACAACAATCTTCCCCAGCAACTGGCTGCTTTTCCACATAGACTTAGCCCATTGGTGGAAGACGAATGACGCATATCGCATTGACTTTTGTCAATCGTCGGAAAGAAAGTTGGCCGAGCCAGGATTTGAACTCACAACCCCTGGATCGACAGTCCGCGTTGCTACCGACTGAGCTACCTACGCTCGGCAAATCAACAAGTCAACAGACAACTTTGAAGACATCAACTAGGAAAAAATATGAAACATCTCTACAGTCTGAAATCTGTGCTAAAGACCCTTTCTTCTTATGCCACAATGTTTTCAACTTTTTTCAGTAAGTATAACTTCATTTATCGTGTATAGAGATGTTCCATGTTTTTGCCTAGATGCTTTCAAAGTGTTTGCTGCAGATTTTTTGTATGTGGGAAAGTTTGAAGAAACATAATATGTTGTGTGCCAATATCCATAGACAAAGCCTGACAGACAGACAGACTATGCAGAGGTCAGTGATCCCTTGAGCGTCTACTTGCTTTACTGGCAGACTACACAATAATATCAAGTAATTAATTTAACCCTTTCCCACATACAATAATTCTGCAGCAGATGACTTTTAACACATCTAGACAAAAAAAGGAAATAACTCATTAAATGAAAGGTTAATTTTTTAAAAGATTTGAAAGCATTGTCGCAAAAGGAGAAATTTCTCATTTTAATATGAGCAATTTCTTCTTTTAATTACCACAATGTTTTCAAAAGTCATCTGCTGCAGAGGCTTCAGAATCCGTCAATATGTGAGAAAGGGTTAAAACTCCAGGAGAACGAATCACTCTACATTGAGTTTACAATAGACATACAGTAGAAGTGTTTTCTTGATTGACACTTAATATTCATCCTTATACAGAGTTCTCCACTTCACTGTTCAGTTACTGACGCAGGTTTTTTTTTGTCTCAAATTCTTTGTTGTGCTAATACTTTGTCTCAGAGACCTGTACAAATCATACATAGTACATGTATATATCTAAAGTCCTTAAATTAAATTTAGAGCGATGTCTCAGAGCTCTAGACAATGGGGTTGTCCATGTCCTAAAATCCTTATTTGACCTCAAACACCTATGTTGCGGGTATTCTTTTGAGAATCCTGGGAATAGGTTTACATGAGCAACACAGGAAATATTTTGGAGCAAAGAACTGCTTACTCCTCCTTATCTAGGTCTCTTAACCCTTTCCCTCATACGACAATTCTGCAGCAGACGACTTTGAACGTATTTTGTCAAAACATAAAAAATCTCCATAATTGAACGGATAACCTATGACGAAAAGTGGAAACATTGTGGCAAAAGGAGAAATTGCACGTTTTGTGCAATTTCTTCTTTTGTCACTATGTTTTCAAAAAGCCGTCTGCTGCAGAGGCGTCAGAAAGCGTCTATATGAGGGAAAGGGTTAAGTGTACTTAGTCAGTTGTAAATAGGCAGTAATTGTAAGATTATGTATGATTTTAAAACAATGAGGGGAATTGTGTTGAACAATTTCTCCTATTGCCGTATTGGTGGCCAACTAGCCGTAATAACTATTTCATTCCTATTGGTGGCCATCATATTCATAACGAATTCATTTTCTGTTTTAAATAAGTAACAATTAAACGTCATAAGGTTATCTTCCTTATTACTAAAACATTTATCACATTTTGTAGACATTACTAAGGACTCAATGTCCTGTAAAGAAGGAAGTCCATAGAGAAACTGAAAGAACAAGGATTACAGAGACCCTTTCCTGTGGAAGACTTTCTGTTAGACATTACTAAGGACTCAATGTCCTGTAAAGAAGGAAGTCCATATAAGAGAAACTGAAAGAACAAAGATTACAAAGACCCTTTCCTGTAGAAGACTTTCTGTGTTCAAAGAAAAACATGATCCATCTGCCAATATTATTTCAATATGACAGTGTCAGTAAGTAAGTGAAATCATGGCTGAAATACACATTACAGAGAAGTAACTATAATGTGCAACCCTGCCAAGGCAGGCAACAGAAACAGTTGCACAGCCTCATAAATGAACAATTACTGTTTTTGCACACAATGCTTTTCGCCCTGAATAAAAATATACTTCCTAGGTTTCCTAATAGCAGACTATTACTATATGTACTGTTCAGTTTACATTAAATCAGTGCCATATTATATATTCTTTCAATTAATTATTATTCTATACATACGGTTTTTTTTCTAGTTTAAACTTATTCATTTTACATGGATTGCGACAGAAGCTGTCAGCTGATATTAATCTTGCTCTATGTCTGCTTCATGGAGACTTAACCAGTACTTGAGCCATGTGTGTGGAAAAATGCTAAAGGTAGATCCAACTCATTACAGGATTCAAACTGTTGGTACTTTATGAGAGGCCGACACGGTAACACTGTCTTCCACATGTGTTTTTTAATACTCAGATTATAAGTTATATCCTTATATAAACATTGACATCAAAATCCTATAGTGTGAGTACTTACTGAGGCTATTCATGAGAGAATTATTTTGAGTACCAACAAAAAAGGCTTTTAAGGATTTATGAATTAAAAATGAAGATACTGTGGAATAATTATAGTCTGCTTTACATAGAACTAAAGAACTGTATTAAAATATCATAAGATACCTGCTATTAGTTTTACAAGGATTTTGTAAGAAAAAAACAAATGATAGTTACCTTAAGGGTTAAAATAAACTATATATGAACATAAATCCTCTGTTATAATACAGTACAGCAGCCTTTCTTCTCCTTTACAGGGCTGGTGTTCATTTCACGCACAATCTCTATGAACACTTCATTCACATTGTTCGTACTTTTCGCTGAGGTCTCCATGAAGGGACATCCCCAGGAGTGTGTGAGCTCTAATCCTTCACTAATTGGAACCTCTCTTTGGTGTTCCAAGTCATTCTTATTTCCTACTAATATCATTGGGATTCTGTCAATGCCCTTCACGCGCATTATTTGTTCCTTCATTGTTTTTATATCCTGAAAGGTCTGTAGACTTGTAATGCTGTATACAATTAGAAAACCTTGTCCATTTTTAATGTAGAGATCCCGCATTGAGGCAAACTGTTCCGTACCAGCTGTGTCAAGAATTTCCAAAACTGACGGGGCATTATCAACTTCAATTTCCTTTCTGTAGAAGTCTTCTATGGTTGGATCATACTTCTCCATGAATGTCCCGGACACAAACTTGACCGTCAATGCAGACTTTCCCACACCTCCACTGCCCAACACCACCACTTTGTATTCCCGCATTATCCTGTGGTTAACAGACCTTCACTAGACGCTGAATAACACACTGCAAAATTTCAGACAATAACAAATTATATTCAGTCCTACCCCTGCTGTGTGATAGATTATTCATGCAACTCACGTTACTTGCAGAAAAGACGTGTTTGGTTTCTTTGTTGACATTTAGTGTACATTGACATGGCTACATCCGTCACGTGAAAAACGAGAAATCCTCTACAGATGGTGAATTATTAACACTTTAAATGGCGAATTCTTCTCGTTATCTAATTTAAAAAGCTGAAAGATCGTTTCATGAGCAGTTCAGAGTTCAATCGGTTTAAATGACACTACGAAAGCTATCAACTTTCATTGACAAATTCATCAGAGGTTATACCTGTCAACTCATCAAGATTACCCAAACACTTTGCAGTCGAGAAACGATAAATTAAACACAAAGAAGACTCGAACACACAAGATTTCACTCTAGATGTATTGTTTGCGTATTTTCCGACCTATCTACGGGCCAAAAATCAAGGAAAGTGCTTGCAACTCCGGAAATGATATCATCTCATCCTCCATTTTGAAAGGGGCTTGCCCGGCGACGAAATATAACTCCTTATGTTGAAGAGCCTTGTCACAAACAGTGACGTAAAGTCTGCTTGTTAGGTCTACCCGGTTTTCATTTTCGTTATGAATGTTCCAATGTGCAAATTGAAAATAGACTATGCTCGAAACTATATAGACAGAAATGTCTCTTAAGCCTAAATTATAGTAAAGTAGCATATATTATGAATTGATATATATATACACTTCAGTATTACAAACAGCAACGCTCTTTTTCAGAACAATAACGGGACAAATCTCAGTAAAATGGTGTTATGTTTATCAAAGACAAAGACACTACCAAGACTACAGAGATAAAATCCAACGTATCCTTATAGTGTTGTGAAAGATACATTGCTGCGCTTTTGATCAGAAGCAGAGACCTGAAAATTCAGACCGTTTGTACTATTATAAGGGAAGCAACTCCTGCAAAAAAATAAAATGAAATGCAGTTATCTCTCTTAGTCCATTTTCGGTTCTGATGTATAAGTCACTATTTGAACAATTCCAAATAACCAACAAAGACAAATCTGCAGCAAACGGCTTTTAAAACATCAAGGGTGAAACTATGGAAAATAGCATTATTATTGAAAAGAGTTGAAACATTGTGCTAACCATTTCCCTCTTGTTGACGCATTTGCAGCAGACGACAATTGAAAACATTGTGGCAAAAGAAGACATTTCTCATCGTGAGCAATTTCGGTCACAATAAACAAAATAATTCCTTCTTTATTTCCATGTAAAAAAGCAGTTTCAACGCTCAATTGTCACACGGTCTAAGCGTGTCTCAGGCAGAACAACCTATATAATTGAAAAGCGTTACTTCAAAGCTTTAAATTAATCCAAATAAAGAAGGGGGGGGGGGGGGGGGGGTTCATGCGTTATATAGATGAGCTTATGCATGGGGGGGGGGGGGGGGGGGGGGTTCATGCGTTATATAGATGAGCTTATGCAATGATCTGTAACATTAAATAAAGAAAGAATTCACCCCTCGCAAATGGTTACCTTCATTTTGGAATCGGGCTGGGACGAAACTTTCACTACTTTCACTTTCAAAAAAGGTCAAAATACTAAATATTATTAACTGAACTACCAGTTCGTTTAAATGATATAGAGGTTTCATCTAACTACCAAAATACTAAATAGGGGTAGATGTTTCGTCTTACTACCAATTCGTTTGAATCCGGGTGTATTCGGCCCAATTTTGAATTCGGGCTGGTCTTTTTCGGCCCAGTTACTTTATCTTATTCTGCCTTTTTTTGCTTGTTAGGTCTACCCGGTTTTCATTTTCGTTATGAATGTTCCAATGTGCAAATTGAAAATAGACTATGCTCGAAACTATATAGACAGAAATGTCTCTTAAGCCTAAATTATAGTAAAGTAGCATAATTATGAATTGATATACACTTCAGTATTACAAACAGCAACGCTTTTTTTCAGAACAATAACGGGACAAATCTCAGTAAAATGGTGTTATGTTTATCAAAGACAAAGACACTACCAAGACTACAGAGATAAAATCCAACGTATCCTTATAGTGTTGTGAAAGATACATTGCTGCGCTTTTGATCAGAAGCAGAGACCTGAAAATTCAGACCGTTTGTACTATTATAAGGGAAGCAACTCCTGCAAAAAAATAAAATGAAATGCAGTTATCTCTCTTAGTCCATTTTCGGTTCTGATGTATAAGTCACTATTTGAACAATTCCAAATAACCAACAAAGACAAATCTGCAGCAAACGGCTTTTAAAACATCAAGGGTGAAACTATGGAAAATAGCATTATTATTGAAAAGAGTTGAAACATTGTGCTAACCATTCCCTCTTGTTGACGCATTTGCAGCAGACGACAATTGAAAACATTTGAATAACTAAACATTTGTTGAAAACCGCGGGGGGAAAACTCCAATAAATCAATCAATTGAAGTTGCTATAGTTAGATGTTAATTGACAGATTATCATACAAGAGCTGTAGGCAACAAACAATTCAAATACAGCTTACAATTCATGTTCATTAGATTTATTAAAAGTTTTATCCCAATAATGTTTTCAGAAGTCGTTTTCAAAAAAGTCGTTTGCTGCATTCTTTTTTAATTTCTGTCCGTTTCTAATATTTGATTATTTAAAAATATTTAACAATACACAAACAATATGAATATAGTTCATTAGTAACGAATGATGTTCTTTCTCCACAATGTTTGCAGAAGTCTTTTTTAAAAGTCTCTTGTTGAAAACTTTTTGAACTTCTGTACGTTTTCACCCTATACTTTATCATTAACAATACATAATAAAATGACTATAGTTCATTATGGCCCCGCATTCATTCTGGTCGTTTCCCACACTGTTTCCAGAAGTCGAAGTCATCAGTTCCATTCTGTTTTGTTTTCGGACGTTTTAATCATCTACTATATCATTTACAAATGTTTACAAAATGCATACAACATATGATTATAGTTTATTACATCCCAAAACACGACTGTTGTATTAGTTTATTTTTAAATGTCTGCATGTTTTTATCATTTACTTAATTATTTACTCATATACATGTATATAAGTTAGGCTAAACCTCTTTTCCATTTACTCTATAAACGGTTTAAGTTAGACGAACTGGTAGGTAGAAGAATCCAATCAGTTCATCCTCTCATATGATCCCCCGCATTCCCATACCAGTACTGCATGCAACAGTTCTTCCAAACAACTACTGCTTTTCATAAAGATGTTGGAAGACGAATGACGCTTTACAAGCATTGACTTTTACCAAACGTCGGAAAGAATGTTTGCCGAGCTTGGGTTCGAACTTGCAAACCCTGGATGGGTAGTCTGTAACCTTTAAGACTGTGTTCTCTCTGGCTCATGAGCAAGGAAGATTCTGATCAGAGTACTAAGAGGCGCTGATCTGAATGATGTAATGTCCCCGAGAGTGAGTTTTCGTATGTAACATAACCAAAGTGTTCTTTAAAAAAACCACCTCTGTGCTATAAATTTAAAGTTAACAAGTTAAGCCGTGTCTTGTTTTCATAACCTATTCCCACATACAACAAATCTGCAGTTTACGACTTTGAAACCATCGAAGCAAAACTATGTGGATGTTGTTTAAGTATTTTATTAAATAGAGCTGAAAACACTGTGGCAAAATGAGAAATTGCTTAACATGAACAATGAATCCTTTTGTCCGAAAGTTTGCTGCGTATGCGTTAAAATGCGTCTATATGTTGGAAATGGTTTCAGCACCTGCGTACAGTGAAGGCTGATGCGATACGCATCAGTTATAACTAGAGGCTTCACTGCCCATCTACATTAGCATGTAATCTAGATGCATCTTTTGACCAAAAACCTAGAAGTGTAACCCTTATTGGTTTTACGTCAATTTACCTTAATAGGATGTCATAGGGTAGAGACAATAAGACACACAATGGCAGAGCGGTCGCTTAGTCTAAGGGCAGAGCCAACCACGAGATCGCAGGATTTCGGAGAGCGTATCCTGTTTACCTGCTAATCCTTATATCAATAATGATTTTGGATACTGACTCTCAGTTAAAATCAAAGTACTGAAAGTACTGATATGCGGGGGATGTTGGCTCTAGAGTGTTAACATGATTTCCCTTCAATTTGACCTAGTGACCTACTTTTTGACCCAACATGACCCATGTTAGAACTTGATCTAGATATCATCAAGAAAAACATTCTGATAAAGTTTCAACATGCTCAAGCTAACAATGCAGTATCCAGAGAGTTAACAAGATTTTCCTTCAATTTGGCCTAGTGACCTAGTTTTTAACCCGGCATGGCCCATATTCAAACTTGACCTAGATATCATTTAGATAGAATTCTGACCAAATTTCAAGCTGCTGTAGCCAAAATAAATGCTTCTACAGAGTTAACAAGATTTTTCTTCAATTTGGCCTAGTGACCTAGTTTCTGACCCAATGTGACCCATATTCGAACTTGACCTGGATATCATTAATACAAACATTCTGACAATTTGACCTAGTGACCTACTTTTTGACCCATCATAACCCATGTTCAAACTTGACCTACATATCATCAAGACAAACATTCTGATAAAGTTTCAATATGCTCAAGTTGAAAATAAGGACTCCAAAGTGTTAACAAGATTTCCATTTAATTTGGCCTAGTGACCTGACAGCTTGACCCATATTCGAACTAGGCCTAGATATCATTTAGACAAACATTCTGACCAAATTTCAAGCTGCCTTAGTAAAATGCGGCTTCTACAGTGTTAACAAGATTTTCCTTCAATTTGGCCTTGAGACCTAGTTTCTGACCCAATATGACCCATATTTGAACTTGACCTTGATATCATTATTACAAACATTTTGACAATATTTCAAACTGCTGAAGCAAAAATTGCCGACATGACTCATGTTCGAACTTGACTTACATCATCAAGACAAACATTCTGATAAGGTTTCAACATGCTCAAGTTGAAAATATGGCCTATAGAGTGTTAACAAGATTTTCCTTCAATTTGACCTAGTGACCTAGTTTTTTACCTCAAATGGCCCAGTTTCGAACATGTCCAAGATTTGATGGAGATGAATGTTCTGATAAACTTTCATGAAGATCCGATGCAAAATGTAGCCTGTAGAGTGTTAACAAGGGAAAATGTTGACGATGCACAACAGCCGTAATTTCCATTGCAGGGATTTTCTCAAAAGGTTTTTGAGCTACCCTCTTTCAAGCTACTCGTTTTCCATATATTTAAAAGAAACATTTAAGATCCTTATGTCTAACTTAAATTTCTAAATTATGTATACAACGTCATGGATTAAAACTTTACATTGTGTACGTTTACTTTGTATAATGTGCATACTGTTTAGCTTGTTGTGAAACGTATTTAACTGATCCCTGGACAATCAAGGAAAAATTTCCATTTTGAAAAAACAGAGGGCAGCACACAAAATTTACAAATTTATTCTTCCTGAAAGCTGGGCATGACAATATACGGAGGTATTCAGCATAGCTGAATCCCCCGCATAAAAACGCACTTTCGCCATTCTTCTTAAACTTTGTCTAAAAATGTCTAAAAAGTATGTCTAATTTGTCTATTTCGTAAATGAATTTGTTTTTACCAATAAGATACCAGAGCACAACATATTGGCACAGAGTATGAATTATAGTTTGGAGCCAAAGCACGTACATTTAGGGTTTAGACTACTTATAATTGGTCAAACCCCCTGTACATCGTTCTTTCATCAGTTCATCTCATATCTTCCAGAAAACCAGATTTAACTGCAAATTGTATAGATTAATCTAATGTGCAAAAAAAAAAAAAACCATCCAAATATTGATCCGGCTCAATACTGGTACAGATTTCGAACATAGGACATATAAAAGCACGGACTGACTATTTGAATGATTGATATGTTATGGAAACACTACACAACTATCTATGAAAATGGAGAGCCATCAATATACGTGATGAACATAAAGGAAATATTATGATGCAGTAGCGATATCAGGTTTGGTAGTGTACTACGATCGAGGTACGTGAACAATTGAAATATCGCGAGACCGAATGTCGAGAGAGATGTCAAATTTTCCAAGCACCGAGTTGACAAAACAAAGCCAAATATCGCTTCTGCAACATAATTCTTCGTTTATTAATAATAATAACATTTCTTTATTAGGCTATAAATAACACAATACATGTATACACACAAAATAAAATGTATGAATGGCTACAAAGCCCCACTACCTCATTTTGAATGTCGTGATTTCATATTTCAGTGACGTCACATCGTATTTCAGTGACGTACCGTTACCTTATTTGGTACCGTATTTGTTAATCCGTCTTGTTTGAATTACGCATGACCATCTGCATGTATTTGCGCCGGAAAAGTGCAGGTGCATAACTATATATATATATAAACTAGGAAACTAGAGTGTTCAATCATTCTGAATACCTGTTCCGATTGACGAGCCATAATAATTGATAGGAAAATAGGTATTGCTATTACACTTTGTAGATCCATTGATCAACGTCACTTTCTGAAATTGTGGTCTTAAAAGGTGTAACTAATTAATAATGTTCCTCTGCTACTAATGGAGATGAGAGAAAGAGAGCGCGCGCGAGAGATAGTCTCTCTCCATCATGGAATATGATTTGATTTCTACAATGTTTTTAAACGTCATCTTCGATACAGTAGAAGCAATAAAAATTAAATAGCCCCCAACTTTCAACTCTCCAAATTGGCGCGAGTCCCTAGTTACCCATTGTCCAATGAAAGTATCGGAAAATCAATTAAACGCCGAGTACGGTCATAACCGAAACTATCCGAATATCAATCATATTGTCAACATGAGTGTATTCCCTAAGTAAGAAAGACAGATACATTTATCAAACTGTGTGAATATATGGTAGAACTGATTATTGGCAGTTACCTATTTCAATAAGGTTAAATCAATGGACTTAGTTTATGCAAGCTTGTAAGGAAATTGGTTTTCTCTGTAAGATATTTTTTCTTCAGTTTAAATTGCAAAGGTGAGGTAAGTGCAAAACTTTCTAAACTTGTGTACAGTAGTTATATTAATCAAGTATTAATATGGCTAAATAATCGATCACTTCTAAATCAATGCAAGTCTTTCCCTGTATTGAATGTCGTATATTATTTTGGTATAGTAGCTGTCATTAACAGACGACATTCGACACCTCTGCTGGGGGCAACTTTTGAAAACATTTTGAGAAAAGGATTATAGCATGCATGTAACAAGCAATTTTAACTTTTTCCACTACATTTTAACTTTTCGCAAAAGTATATTTACAATGTTCAAAGTAGTGAAGAAAAAAAGCCATAGTAATATCCAGGGTTGTCAAAATTAACTGACTGCCGATCAAAATCATCTGTTAAAATCGCTGTTTGATCTGTTAGTTGTGCTACCCTGGTGCCACTACCAGGGCTTTGCCCTTGTCCTGACCCCAAGCCTGATCTATTACTTTCCTCATTTGATCTGTTACAACAAAACATTTCGACAACCCTGAATATCGGTGTAAATAGTTTAAATGATATGCCTGAAAATGAGAATAGAGATAATGTGTCAGCCATTTCTGTGCACCAGATGACTTTAGCAGACGACAACTGGAATTATAGTGCTAAAAGGAAAAATTGTCCACTTTCTGCTACAATGTTTTCAACCAGGGTCTTTCAATACTATTGAAAGACCCTGTTTCAACTAAGCATCAAAATATTAATTCCATTAATTAAAAAGTTACATAATGTTCCCATTATTATTATTTGAAGCAAACAAATCTAAAAATAACCTATACATTGTTAACGGTTTAAAAGCTGTATAATGTACATGTAAGATATACCGATACTCTTGTCAAATACTAAAGATCGATGCCAATTCAATTCACCCTTTATATGAAACCCTTCTTCACATATCAGATGATTTTTAAAAAAAAAATGTGAACACTGGGAGAATTGCTCTTAATGAGGAATTTCTCCTTTTGCCACATTTTCAACTCTATTCAATAAATATTCTGTTATTTTTTCCCATATATATATTTTCCTAGAAGTTTTCACAGTTGAATGCTAAAGGGTGTACTTTATGTGGGAAAGGGTTAAAGGCTATTATTGAATGAATTAAGATTTAGGTCAAGTATGTTTGAAAATGTGATGATTTTTTTTTTATATGTTCCTTTTGTTTCAATGTTTCCAACATTTATCTTCTACAGAATAATTTCTCCTTTTCTCGCAATATTTTCAGTTTTGCTTTGTATTAATTTATACTTATATCTTTCCAAATAATGCATTGTTTTCCTAAGATGATTTCAAAGTAGATGCCTTTGAAAACATATAGATAATACATACGGAATATTACGTTGCGGGAGCGATACAAGGGTTTTTTATTGCACTACAAGTAGCGTGGAAAAATCAAAGGTCGAGTAAGATATGGATTTTCCCACGCTACGAGTCGTGCAATACGAACACATTTATCGCTCCCGCAACGTAATATTCCTTTTATTATATACCTACGATCTATGAAGAGCGAAAAAACTAACAAATATACAGATTCAATATATTTTTTATTGGGGATACAATTTAGTAATCTTGAAATGAAAAGATGAATAGCGGGTGAATATTTACTACAATACTTAGGCCACGCCCCTAAACAGTATGCTAATACGTAAGTCCCGCCCAATAACATTATCAAATTAAATTTCCATTGTTTTGTGGGAGAAAATGACAACATAATCTTTACTTGCGGGTTTTTTATTAAATTTGACGCTAGGTTTTCGATACATACAATAGAAACAATTTTCCTAAATAGTACTGGTTGTCTGCATATTTTACTACATACGGTAGCGCAGATTCAAAACGGGAACCTCGCTGAAAGTAGTCCGCGCACTGTCTGATGTCACAATCTTGTATTTACACCGCATGTAGATACGGAATTTCAATCTGTTGTGGTGTAAATTGCGCATGTCAATCTGCATGTATTTCCACCGGAAAATGTACAGGCATGTAATAAATGTATATATGTAAAACCACTATAAATGATATATGATTATTAAATTTTAATAGACTTGTAAATGAGAAATTTCTTATTTTTCCACAATGTTTTTAATGCTGTCTGCTGCAAATCAAAATGCATCTGTAAGTGGCAAAGGGTTAAAAGTCAGACACCTGCTTAATAATTGTTTGCAGGAAAAAATCTCAAGATACAAAATACAGAATTTACTGATCAAAAAAAAATAGTTTGTTTCAAAAATTCCATTCTACAACAATGCTTTCTCAAGTTTTCTCCTGCAGAGTTGGCAAAAGTAGTTTGTGTAAGGGAGATGGAAACTACATGCAGCACTCTGTTATCCATTGAAAAATTGTGGGAAGAGAAGAATATTCTAATGCATAAATGTCTGATTTTATATCATTTGACCATGACCCATCATATCTCACCTGCAGACACCTTTTGATAACATAATGAGCACATTTCTTCTTTTGCATTTTATTTTCCTTTCATTTATAGAATTTTTCCAATATGTTTGTCTCAATTGTGTTCAAAGGCCACTACTGCTGATTTGCTGTATGTTGTAAAAGGGTGAAATGTTTTTAATTGAGCATAAGATTATTATTATTTATTGGGGTTTTACGCCGCTTTCAACATTATTTCAGTTATATCACTGCGACAGTTCACTTATTCATATCCCTGGGTAAACAAACCAGTACTAGGCTAGAAAATGTGCCTTGCCCAAGGGCACTCCACCATGACCATAGTGCCGCGACTGGGGATCGAACCTGTGACACCCGGTTTCGAAATCCCCGACGCTAACCACTCGATCACAGTGGATTCCTTTGAGAATAAGAAACTAATGCTTTCTTATAATGCTTTTTTATGACTTCATCAGCTCTCCTCTTGTTATGTAAATAAGAACAGGTAATACAGGTTAATTCATTCCAATAAATGAATTGAACATTTAGAAACTGGAAATGACATGATTTAAATGGTTCCTCTATTCAGAACTAGTGCACCTTTCACAGTGTCATACAACAAATCTGCTGCAAGCAACTATGAACAAAATTCTCAGCATAAAAATGAAAAGTCTCTATGAATGAAAGTATTATTTTTTTAAAACTTGAAAATATTGTGGCAAATGAAATTGAACACCATCAGCAATATCTCCTTTTGCCACAATGTGTCAAAATGCGTTTGCAGATGGGAAGGGGTTAATTTGAATAATTTTTCAATTTGGCTTAATATAACAGAAGATTTGATTCTGTAGTGATGAATGAGAGTAGACAATTTTGTTGATTAACCCTTTCCCATATACAGACCCTTTCTGATACCTGTATCAGGTGACTTCTGAAAACATGGTTGCAATTTATGGATAAATAATGAGCAATTTTTCCATTTGCTATAATGTTTTCAAATCTATTTATACATATTCTTTCATTTAACACTTTCCCTCATCAATACAGATGCTTATCTGATGCCTCTGCAGCAGACAACTTTTGAAAACATTGTGACAAAAGGAGAAACTGTCACAATTGCTTGTTTTGAGCAATTTCTCCTTTTAACACAATGTTTTCAACTTGATTCAGTACTAAATACTAATATAATTCTTACACACAACATATTACAACACATCTGCAGCAGACATTAAGGCAAAAAAATAAATATGGGTATAATAACTAAAAATGAAAGTATAATTATTGAATAGAGTTGGAAACATTGTGGCATAAGAAAAAAAATGGCTCATCATGAGCGATTTCTCCTTTTGCTATAATGTTTTTGTGAGTCATCTGCTGCAGATGCATAACAATGTGTCAGTTAGAGGGACAGGATTGAAATCCGGTAAGCAGATAACAACATCCCTGGTGTGTTGACAAATCTATTTCCTTTACCCTTTTCCACGTGCAGACGCTTTCTGGACACCCTTTGAAATCATTGTGGCAAAAAAGTAGGAATTGCTCATTTGTCCCAATGTTTTCAACCCTATTGAAAGATTATTAGTCGCCGGGCAGAAGCCCGCGACTTCTATTTTTAATAGGTTTTCGGAAATCACATGGGAGGGCGGCTTATTATTAGAAAGAAACAAATCTAGATGATTTGAACATATTACAATTGTGGTTGTTTACGAACACTAATAAATGACACATCTAAAATGAAATAAATATTCCGATTTTTTAATGTTTGCAGTTTTTTTTATTTCACTCGCATTTAAGTTTTTTGTCTTATTTACGAAGACAAAAGTGGTCCCTTCAAGACGTGAACCAACACCCCCTAATGCAGACTCTTATGTGTCATCATTGAGGTCAATTTCGGATTCTCCTTTTAATAGCAATTTTAACTTACTTAATGTTGTTTTCATGTTCAAAGAGATGTCTTGATTTGTGTAGAATTCATTTAATAATGTTAATCCATGAATATCTAAAGTAGGAACTGTTTCTAAGCTAAATATAGACCCTATTCTGTTGTGTAGTTTCGTGACCTTTAACATCGATTTTCGCGCATGCGCATTTCGATATGAAAAAGCGAGTGATATTATTTTATTTTAGACAAGTACAAGACGAATGTTTGACGCAAAGCGTCAAAGAGAAGCCGCAATATTTCGTTGTACATGTAGAAATAAGAAAAAAAGAACATTTTTAAATCCACAAACAATAGAACAATTTAAACTGTAGACGGTAATGCTGATATATTTCTCCTTTTAAAGACTTTTGTTTTCTTCAAATTACCTCCCTTTAAAGCAATACCAGGATATTTACCTTGTGATTCGAATACAATTGACAAACATTGAAATTATATGAATGAATACTATTATTTAAATAAGTAACAACAGCAAAATTAAATTTAAGCCAAGATAAATGTGTACACATTTCGTTAATTTTTTATAGATACCCTAATGTATAGGTATGAATATAAAATTTATAAGCAAATGTTTTCATTTCAACGTTCCTAATGTTTGAATAGACTAAGGAAAGTCAAGAATACATAAATCAATGCAGTCTTTTCCGGCGACATTGATGCCTTGCATCCACTTTCTCTTGTACTTTCATGTAGAGAGATTTTTCAAAATGATGTCCAGGGATTTTCAAAGTCATCCGCTGCAGGTTTTTTGTAGGTGGGAAAGGGTTAATTACAGTAACAATCCCACTGGTTTTTAGTCATGTTGACCAATAATATATTCTAATGATTTTATTGACCAGCATTCATAAGTTCACCTAATGTTCTGTCCCACTAGATAAGGTGCATATATTTCAATTTCCAATAATCCTCAGAGAATCAGATAAGGAGGGGTATTCAGCTCTTTTTCCTACAATTTCTCTCTTGTTATAAAGCAAACCCTATGTTGATGGTACTCAAAAGAATCGTCTCACTGAGACAATTGTTTTTAGTACCCACAACATAGGGTTAGAGGGTCAAATAAGGATTTTAAAACATGCAAAATGCTCCTTATCTAGAGCCCTGAAATTATATAATTTGTCTATAATGTTTTGGGTACTCAAAAGAATCACGTCTCACTGAGACAATTGTTTTTAGTACCCACAACATAGGGTTAGAGGGTCAAATAAGGATTTTAAAACATGCAAAATGCTCCTTATCTAGAGCTCTGAAATTATATAATTTGTCTATAATTATGTTTTGGGTACTCAAAAGAATCGTCTCAGTCAGAGAATTCTTTTAAGTGCACACAATATAGGGTTAAGTTGATTCTTAAAGAGATATTCTGCGGAAGTTTACGCCTCCTTAACTATCTCTGTGCTGAGTCCCAATACAAAATTTGTTCATCTCAGGCAATTAAGTGTCAATATTTTAACATAGGTCTAGATGAAGAGGAAAATAGATGTGTTTTTCGCACTGTATCTCTTTTATTACGTTTTCCCACATACAGACACTTTCTGATGCCTTGATTTGCAGCAGACTACTTTGAAGGCATTGTGGCAAAAGGAGAAATTGTTCATGATAAGCAATTTCTCCTTTTGTCACAAAGTTTTTCAATTTTATGTCAATAATTATTCTTTCATGTATATACAAATGTCCATATTGTTGACTAAGTTTTCAAAGTCATCTGTTACAGATTTGATGTATTTGAGAAAGGGTTAAACCCTACATTGTTGCTACTTGATTATTTTGCATATAAACAACATGGGGGTTAACCCTTTCCCGCAAACAACAAATTTGCAGCACTGATGACTTTGAAAACATCTGGTCAAAATATAGAAACTGTCCATAAATGAACGAAAAGTAATTGAATACAGTTAAAAACTTTGTGGCAAAAAAAGTAAATGCTCACAAAATAAGCATTTTTTTTCTCTTTACCAAAATGTTTTCAAAAGGCGTCTGTCTGCTGCAGAGGCGTAAAAAAAACGTCTGTATGTTGGAAAGGGCTGAGAGTTGTATAAACATCTTAGAAAGTTTACCTTTTTCGACATATAGATGCATTTTGATGCATCTCTAGCGGATAACTTTTGAAAACATCGACACAATATATGCAACTCAATTCAATAATAAAGTCAATCCAGGGGTTGTGAGTTTAAATCCCAGCTCGGCCAACTTTCTTTCCGAGGATTGACAAAAGTCATTGCGACATGCGTCATTCGTCTTCCACCAATGGGCTAAGTATATGTGGAAAAGCAGCCAGTTGCTTGGGAAGATTGTTTTGTGGAGTACTGGTGTGCGAAAACCAGGAAACATATGAGTAGGTGAACTGGTCGCCGTGATATGACTGAGAAATTGTTAAAAACGGCATTAAACCCCAATCAATCAATCATTCAATCAATCAATCACTCAATAATAAAGATTTTTAATATCTTTGCCACAATATTTTCTCAATCATCTGCTGCAGAAATTGTTGTAAGGTGGAAAGTGGGAGTTAAATACACCCACAGTCACTTATCTAAAGCTCTGGAAAGTATGGCTTTTACTGCAAAAACTAATATTGGCAACAGAAATCAGAATCATGCATATTTGTCTGTATGAAATTAAGGAATCAGGAACCTAAACAAATGTCCAGTCTATTATCACCTGGTAAGGACATGTTTAGCTAATTGATTTTTCTTTTATCAGTTACATACATTATCAGTGGATTGCGTAACTGGCTATTTGTAGAGTTACATACATTATCAGTGGATTGCCTAACTGACTATTTGTAGATTTTTCAACCCTTTTCCTACATGCAAAACATCTGGAGCAGACAATTTTGACATCAAAGGTTGCACAAATATAAAATATCTTTATCCATGAAGATATAATTATTGAATACATTTAAATTAGGGATGGCAACGAATATTCGAATATTCGAATATTCGATCATACGGTCGAATATTCGAATACTATATCATGGTTCGAATATTCGATGAAATCAGGATTTTCAACACTAAAAAACAAAAATTTAATTTCTGCTTGTTTATTTTTTTCATAAACTGTAGGTAAAGGGTTATCGATGGTCTATTTTACGCATTGTTTATAAAGTGTCAATATAGTGTATAACATGTCAAACTGATAATCCCTGCTTTAGGCTATAAGTGTGATCGATATAATACAGATGTTTTCGTTCCAAAACATCGTAACTTCACAGTTGATTCTATGTAGTTACCGCTTTTTAGAATGAGGCATCAATCAGACAATATTTGAGGTGTTATTATCCGGTTTCGTTAATTGTTTTGATAAACAAACTGTAAATAATTAAGTAGCGTTGTATTTCACATTTTGTATAATAACAGAAGCCTTGATTGGTAATTGCGAACATGCAGATATGTAGCAAGTATCAACTGTTCTAATAAAACCTTTTATTTGCAGATAATTGTTGCTATTCATTTTGTTCATAAATACTCGAAAATTCGATCTGCATAGCCACATCAGTTTTGAAATATCTTGACATTAGTACGTAATATTTGATTTCAACAATGCCTGTTACGCCGTATATAGTTTGGAAGTATATCCGCCGATCTGAGAAAATAGCATCATGTACTCTGTGTAAGGCGGAGCTGTCCTACCACAACCAACCTCCGCAATAATCTACAAAACAAACATCCATCTAGATACATAGATAACCCTTCTGTAACTACCGAGCAAAAGAAACAAACATCAATATGTCATTTACAACAGCATTTCAACAATAGTTCAGTTATATGCAGCAAGAGAAAGATTAAACCTCAGTTGTAAACAGGGTAATCAGAGCTAAATGTTTCGAACAATACATTAAGAATGGGATCAATTAGTTAAAATCTGCGCACTTTACCAACGTATTTTTTCATACGAATTCATCGATGTAACGGAAACGTCAAATGAGAGTACACTGGACAAATAAAGAATTAAAAAAGTCTTTGTTTGGTAAGCATGCGCAAATGGGTCGAATATTCGAATATTCGAATATCTTGTGATCGAATATTCGAATACTAATTTTGGTATTCGTTGCCATCCCTAATTTAAATACATTGTGGCAAGAAGAGTAATTGACTAATTGCTCATTATGATCGAGTAATATGTACAGTCAAACCTCAGCTCAGTGCTAAAGACCACCTTTGTATGGAAAAAGTCTTATTAGCAACCACACTTTTAATTTCCCAATTACTAATTTTTCTGCATAATTGCACCTTCAATTAAAGACCACCTGTGAACAAAGCCCATAGTGTTCTCTTCCCATGGGTGGTCTTTAAACACAGGTTGCATGCGCTGGCAAATAAAGCGACTGTCTATAGGATAATTTTTTTAAATCTTTGTATTCTTGCAGATAGTGAGACAATGGCTGAGACAGAGTCTGTAGTTAGTACAGCAGAGAGCAAATCACCTGGTGATTTAGATCGAGAGAATTTAGACCGACTCCTGAAAATATTTAATGGAGGAACTGGAATCAACCTAGGGGTAAATAAAAGCTTTTGTTCAATCACCTATATAACCCTTTCCCACATACGACAATTATGCAGCAGAGGCGCCAGAAAGCGTCCATATGAAGGAAAGGGATAAGGGACAGTAAACTGGTATTTGTTCTCTCAATATTTCCATTAACCCATTCCTACATACAGACACTATCTGATGCCTCTACAGCAGTTGTCTTTTGAAAACATGCTATGTTTTCAATTTTATTCAATAATTGGTCTTTCATTTATAGAGAGTTTCCATACTTTTGTCTATTTGCTTTCAAAGTTATCTGCTGCAGATTTGTTGTACATGTATATGGGAAAGGGTTAATACCTAGCACACATTTTTCATGTTATAAAATTCTTATTTGACACTCAAACCCTATGTTGTGGTTACTCAAAAGAATCGTCTCAATGAGACAGTTCTTTTGAATACCCACAACATAGGGTTTTCTTTAGTAGTAACAGATATTGTGAGGAAAAGACCAGTTTGAGTTGCCCCACAACAAAGGGTTTTATAAAATTTTAATCGCAAAGATTCATTTATTTCTGACTTCCTTGTGGTGTAGTTGGTAGAGTGTCCACCTCAAGCGCGGGAGGTCACGTAGGTTGCAACCCGATGCCCTTGGCACTCAGGGCTGCAGGGTAAGCATTATGACAGACTGGCTGGTTTCAGGATAAATGGACCAGTAGTACTGGTAATTACCCAGGAACCGAAAAATTGTTTAAAGTAGCATAAACTCCAAACAATCTTTCAACCATTTATTTCTCCTTAACCCTTTCCCAAATACTACAAATTTGCCAAAGAATACTTGGAACACATGTTGGCAAAAATGTAGAAAATTACTTAAAACGAAGATATAGTTAGGGAGTAGACTTGAAAACAATGCAACATTGTCTCCTTTTTGCCACATTGTTCTCAAAAATTGTCTGCTGCAGAGCCGTTAGAAATCAACTGTATGTGGAAAAGGGTATATAGGCTCTTAAAATTTCAAATGTGTATTTAATCAAAGGTGTGTATATGAAGAACTTTTAATATTGATTATAATGTTTCCTTGTGAAAATTAAACTGTAGAAGATAAGATTTGTTTCAAGTAGTTGATAAAGGAGATTTAAACAATTTCCTAATATGGTATATCAAGACCAACTGAATTTTGAATGGACATGATTGTAGTAAAATAAAATGTATAATTTTCAGGCAGAGAAAAAAAATGCATTTGGTCCACAATGTTTTCAAAGCTGCCTGCAACATGATAATAGAATTGATATTGTTAAGAACATCGTCACGTAAATTTATCCATTCTTCTCTACAATATGGAAAAGTCAAATGATTTAACACTTTCCCTCATACGACAATTCTGCAGTAGACGACTTTGAAAATATTTTGTCAAAAAATAGAAAATCTCTATAATTGAATGGAATTGACTAAAAGTGGAAAGACATTGTGTCAAAAGGAGAAATTGCTTGTTTTGAGCAATTTCTTCCTTTTTCACTATGTTTTCAAAAAGTCTCACTTCAGCTGCAGAGGCGTCCGAAAGTGTCTATATATGAGGGAAAGGGTTAAACCCCTTCTCACTTCCTGTAATGAGTAAGCAATCAACTCTCTTCCTGATACAGTCAATTTTGATGCCTTTGCAGAAGATGACTTTTGAAAATAATTTTGTAAATGATATAATTATTTATAACAAGCAATTGCTCCTTTTTCCAAGGGTGCTTTCATAGCTGTCTATAATTGTTGTCTGCATAAGAGAACGAGTTAAACAAAATATATTTTGAGGTTAAATAAACCCTTTCCCACTTGTTAACACATTTTGACATATTTGCAGCAAATTACTTTTGAAACCATTGCAACAAAGGAAGGAATTTCTCATAAAAAGAAATTTCTCCTTTTGCCACAATATTTTCAAAGGTCGTCTGCTGTGGTCTGAGGCATCTGAAAGCGTCTGTATTTTGGAAAGGGATACATATACAAAAAATAAGTGTGGGATAGAAACTAGAACATGATAAAATTAAATGTGTTGTATATCACTGTAGAATTTGAATCTGTTCCATACTGAATGTGATTATGACTATTATATATATGAATTGGCTATTGTACATTATATTATTTTTATTCATACTCTTTCCCACATACAACAAATATGCAGCAGACAACTTTGGAAACATCTAGGAAAGCATAATTATGGAACATTTCTTTAAATGATAATATTATTATTGAATATATGCAGAGATGAAAAGATTGTGGCAAATGGAGATCTCGAAATAATTATTTAAGGCATTTCTTTTTTTGTCACAATGTTTTCAAAAGTCGTCTGTTGCAGGGGCGTCAAAAAGCTTCAATATGTGGGAAAGGGTTAAAAATGGTAACAGTAAAAACATTTTTTTTGCAGCTGATTTCATCTTAACCTTTTCCCAAATACAAAAAATCTGCAGCACTAAGATGTCTTTGAAAACATATTTGGAAAAATGTGAAGAATCTCAATAAAAGAGAATCGAGTTAATAGATAGAATTGAAAACATTGTGTCAAAATGATAAATTGGTTGTATTTTTCCCACTGTGGTCACATATAGCACTTCTGGAGCAGTCACGATTTTGAAAAACATCTTGGCAAAAATATTAAAAATGTCATTTAATAAAAGTAATATTATTTTAAATTAGAGTTAAAAAAAATTGTGGCGAAAGGAGAAATTGCTCCTGAGATAAGCAAATTCTCTTTGTGCCATAATGTTTTCAAAAGTTTTTGCTGCAGAGGTGTCAAAGTTTGCATCTGTATGTGGGAAAGGGAATAATGATTTTAGGTTTGTAAAGAGCTTTGAAAGGATTAACCCTGTCACTAACAATATTACTTTTAATTTACAAAAGTTATATTGTCTGTTTTGAAAACATCTTAACCCTTTCTCTCAAACAGACACAGCCGAGCCCCGGTAGCTCAGGCGGTAGCAATGGGGCTGTCAATCCAGGGATTGTGAGTTCGAAACCCAGCTTGGCCAACTTCTTTTCAGACATTTGACAAAAGTCAATGCGACATGCGTTATTCGTCTTCCACCAATGGGCTATGTGGGAAAGCAGTTGCTTTGGAAGATTGTTGTGTGGAGTACTGGAGTGTGAAAACCAGGAAACACATGAGTAGGTGAACTGGCCACTATGATATGACTGAGAAAATGTTAAAAACCGTGTTAAACCCCAATCAATCAATCAAACAGACACTTTCTGACACATTAGCAAAAGACGACTTTTGTAAACATTGGGGCTAAAGGACATATTGCTCAAATTTTCCAATTTCTATATTTCTATATTTAATATTTCTTTCATTTAAAAAGATTTTCCAAACTTTTAGTGGTAATTGAAATTTCTCCTTTTGCCACAATGTATACATTTCGGATAACTTTGGAAAAAAAGGTGGGAACAAGAGAAATTGAGCCATTCTCTTTTGCCTCAATAATTTCAGCTGACAATGTAAACAGTATGACAATCATGTTCCAAGTTTCACTAGTGTATCATTACTTATATACTTTTGATTATTTCAATTCATGTTGTGGGTTGTGGGTACTTAAAAGAATCGTCTGACTGTGAAATAAAGATCGATATTAGAACATGATAAATGACCCTTAATTATCAGATTATCTAGAGCTCTGCATATAACAAAGATTTAAAGAAATTAACTGGAAAGAAAAAAAAACCACCATAATTTTCCAGTACGTAATATAATAATCATAGTTTTTCAGGAGATATTTCCCTATGATATAATCAGTTGCCAGGATAATATGTAATGATGTCAGAGCTTTAGATTGATTTGGTTGATTGGGTCTTAATGCCGTTTTCAACAATTTTCCAGTCTGATATCACGGCGACTAGTTCACCTACTAATGCGTTTCCTAGCTTTCTCACAACAGTTATCCACACAACATACTTTCCAAGCAACTGTCTGCTTTTCCACATGGACAGTAAGCCCATTGGTGAAAGACGGAATAACACTTGTCACAGTGACTTTTGTCAAACGTCGCAAAGAATGTAGGCTTTGATTCAAACTCACAACTCCTGGATCTACAGACTGCGTCGCTACCGACTCAGCTACAGGGGCTTGGCTCTTAGATAAGGGGCAGTTAGAATGTTCTAAAATCCTTATTTGACATCTAAAACCTTAGACGAAATCTTCTGAGTAGCCACAACATTAGTTTTAATGAGTGCTAACAGAGATATTATGAAAGAAAGACCTATTTACTCATCCTTTATCTAGTCCTCTGTGATGTCATACATTGTGATAGATATTCATGTCGTGAAAACGTTATAAACACCATAAACACAGATATATTTATCAAAATACAGTGAAACCTGTGTATAAAGATCATCCATTGGAACAACATTTATTATGGTCTTTATTCGCAGGTGGTCTTTAATTGCAGGGTCATTTATGAAAAAACAAAAACGAGTAATTGGGAAACTAAAAGTGGTTGCTATAGACAGGGGATTGCTATTCCAAGGTGGTCTTTAGCACAGGTTTTTACTTTACATTGTTAATTTTCCTAATAACCTCATATATACACTATCTGAAACAGTGAGTTTACTAGAATATAATCCATTGCTTTTTCTCAATAACTGATTAAAAAGCATATAATTATAAATCATATCCTATCATTGTTATGGAGCAGACAAAACTGGTCCGAGCCGTTGAAGCACAGTCGAGATATGACAGTACGCAGGAAACAGAGCATGAGCGTTTGCAAGCTGATACTATTACATCTGCCTTCAATGGCTGGAGGATACGAAAAAATCCTATGTATAAAATAATGTTAGAGGAAGGAAAGGTGAAACTGGAATGCACAAACAGTGGAATGTTTCAGTTTGTTGTTACTGCTTTTTGGTTCAATGGGTTGCAAGATACTAAATTTGGTAAACTGGTTAGCCCTTTCTTATATATGCAGATGCATTTCGACTTATCTGCAGCAGAAAACTCGTTGCATTTAAAAACATTGTGACAAAAGGAGAAATTGCTCATCATGAGCATATTTTGCCAATATCATGAAGATTTGTTTTATTCAAGAAAGGGTCAAGTTTGTTGTGTACAATAAAAATGGTAGGTTAGGTTGCAATATATTACGTTTGGTTGACATTGGCCCAGTCATTCAAAACAATGTTCAAGAGTATTGTGAAAATTAATTGGACACATACTTGGAAATTATTAAAAACAACTGTACTCGAAAAATGGTAAACACAACACTTTCTCAAATGTTCATGGGCTGATTTACATGTATAGTGAGACTTGGTAATTCAAACATTCATGAAGTTACTTATAATGAAGTCTATCTATATTTTGATGCCCTCCTTGGCACTCAGGGTTATGGGGTTAGCATTACGACTGACTGGCTGGTGTCAGGATAAATGGACAAGTAGTACTGATAACTTACCCAGGAAACGCCGTGATATAACTGAATTTTTTTTGAAAGCGGCGTTAAACACCACTTAATCAATTAATCTCTCTATACTTTGAGTGCAGTGAACCAAATGCTATATTTCTAGTCTGCGGCCAATTAATTTTCAAACTTATACATGTTTGATGTTTAAATCATTGTTAAGGTATCTACATTATTATTTTATGCGGTTGAACTTTATAGGACTCTCGATCGAAGGTAGTACAACCTCTACACGGCAGAGTAAGTTATTCCTGGTAGTTATAAAAATCCTAAATCCTACTTAATATCCATGCGAGTGACGCTCCATAAAAAACGATCTTTAAACTTTTTCCCACATAACAAAACGCGTTATGACGCCTTGGCAGCAGACGACTTTTGAAAACATTGTGGCAAAAGGAGAAACTGCTCATGATGATCAGTTTCACCTTTTGCCACAATGTTTTCAACACTTTTGTCCCGTAGTTGTGTTTAGACGTGATTTTAGATGTGGGAAAGGTTTACAGCATTAAGTAGAGCTATGAAGCTGTGCAATTTTATCTGGATTTGCAGTGTTAGCAATTTCGTTGAATGAAGCTTCTGTGATCCTTTATTGTCTTCATAAATATGCTAAGTTTGTTTTCCTGGAGCATTGCTCGTTTAACACTTTCCATCATACGACAATTCTGCAGCAGACAGTCGACTTTGAACATATTTTGTCAAAAAATAGAATATCTCTATAATTGAATGGATAACCTTGACTAAAAGTGGAAAACACTGGGATAAAAGTAGAAATTGCTTGTTTTGAGTAATTTTTTCTTTTGTCACTATGTTTTCATAAAGCGATCTGCTGCAGAGGCGTCAGAAAGCGTCTGTATGAGGGAAAGGGGTTAAAGTTAATAACAACTCAAACTGAATTAGTTAATAGCGTCTTAACCCTTTCACTGCTAAATATTTACAATGAACATTGCCAGCTATGCTATTGAAGAGTCTAAGCTACTTTTAGATAAAAATGTTGAGTTTATTAGCAGACAACAGACAGATGGGTTCCAGCAATCAAAGTGTTCATGTAAATGCTGACAGAAACCTTTGATATTGAGCTGTAAATTGGTCATACACAGCGATTATCTGTCTTTTTTAAAATAATTAAACTCTATATTGTGGGTACTAAACCCTTTCCCACATATAGACATTTTCTGACGCCTCTGCAGCAGACGAAATTTGAAAACACTGGTAAACGGAGAAATTGCTTATAATGATCGCTTTCTCTGTTGCCACAACAAATGATCCCCTATATAGAGCTAGAGACTGGCTGACTTCAAAGGCACAATGCGAACCTTTAGACTTGCACTCTCCCCAAAGCCTTTACTAACAGAAATATACATGTATTTAGACATAGTATAGCCATAGAACTATTGACACAATCTAGAAATCGTTGCCCCAACTGTAGAATTTAGACCCTCTTTTGCATGACTATGCTCACTTCTGTTAACCCGTTCCCTCATATAGACATTTTCTGACACCTCTGCAGCAGACGGCTTTTGAAAACATAGTGACAAAAGAAGAAATTGCTCAAAACGAGCAATTCTCCTTTTGCCACAATGTTTTCCACTTTTAGTCATAGGTTATCCATTCAATTATAGAGATTTTCCAATTTTTGACAAAGTATGTTCAGAGTTGTCTGCTGCAGAATTGTCGTATGAGGGAAAGGTTAACCCTATCCCACATGCAGCAGACAATTTAAAAAGATTGTGGCAATTTTTATGGCGAAATTACCCATAATGAGCAATTTCTCCTTTTGTCACAATATTTTCAGCTAATTTTTAATAATTATTTTTCATTTATAGATGTTTTTCCATGTTATTGCCTAGACATTTTCAAAGTCCTGCAGATTTGTTGCTTGTGATATAAGGGGGGTTTAAAAAAAATGGCACTTTTCTAATTACATCCCATTCAAAGATAAATATATGCTCACAAGCACTGATAATTTAATCCTTTTCCTGATATCAGTGTGTGTATACCACTGACTTTTGACATCATATTTGCATGGTCAGACAGCAATAATTGCTCTTGATAAGAATGTAAAAACAATGGTAACTTTTGTATTTCTTCACCCTTTTTAATGAAACATGGTGCAGTCTATGCCACTTACAATGTCCTATGTCCGTTTGTTTACAGGAGTTTGATTGGTGGTCTAGTTTTTTTCAAACACTTCGACGAACCTGTTCTCAAAATCCAGTTTTGATAATGCTCCGGCTGTCGGCGATATTAATACATTTTGAGAAAAGGTTCATCGAAGTGTTTGAAGGAACTTAACCACTAATCAAACTTCGTTGACAAACCAGAGATATGGCTTCTCTTAGTGGAGTAGACTGCGCCATGTTTCATTAAAAATGATGAAGAAATGAAAAAGTTACCTTTGTTTTTACATCTAAACCGAAGTAAAATATTTCTGTCCGCCGTAGCATTTGTGACTTCAAAGTCACGTGGTATACACACACGGATATGAACAACATGTTATGATTTTCCAGCAGACAATGTCCGAAAATATTCGGGAAAAAGGGATCAGTGAATACCATCATGGGAAAAGGAGAGAGTGCTTGGCTTGGGCAGTTTGCTATTTTCCCATAATGCACTACATGATGTTATATGTGTATACGATGTCTGCTGTTACATAACAGTTCTAGCAGGAAATGGATGGTGAGTAATTCTTATTTTTGTTAGTATGCAATCAGTTTTTAGCTTGACTATGAGAGCTATCATCTACTAACCCTGGTTAAGGTTTTGCATGTTAGTACTTATATTTCACCATATCTCTGTTTCTACCAGATGCATTGCATTGATACTTTCAACAATGCTTCCCAACTATCACGTCTTTGTAAATAATCAAGTTCGATAACTCTGTCCTGCATATAATGAAAATTATTGCCCTTTTTGTGGTGATTGGATTAACAATTGCCACAATGCTAACAGAAACATCAACAGCGAAATAATTTACACAGTTAGTTTTGAATAGCCCGTTGACTTGTTATGCAATACTGCAAACCAATTAACCTACATCTGTTAAACCGCCAAATATGTAGTTCCATCAGTGATGCAGATACACGATTAATAATAATCATGTCAGTGCTACTTTGGTACCGGTGTCATATATTATTTTGACCCGCCTGTAAAATGACCCGCGGGTCATTTTACTATATGGTAAGATGACCCGCGGGTCATTTTACCGCTATGGTAAAATGACCCCCCACATTGTAAAATGACCCCCCCCTAACATTTTCATCTGAATCCTTTTTTAATGTACTGTTTGCAATTATTTAAGCATAAAAGATGGTATGGAAAGAAAAACTAGTGTTACCAATGAAATATGATCAAATATAAAAAATATGATAAAGGGGGTCATATTACCATGGCCATTGTAAAACGACTCCCCATATTTATTTATTTTTATACATCTTTGGAATCAAAATTAAGTATGTCCAGTGAATTTCGATAAGTAAAAAAAAAACAAGTGTTAGGTGGGAGAGGGGAGGCATTTTACCATGGCCATACTAAAATGACACCCCCCCCCCCCCCCCCCCCCTTACACCCCACGCACACACTATTTGTTTTATCTTCTTCACTTTTAATGCACTAGTTGCCATTATTGAGTGATGTCTAATATATGGAAACAAAATACAGTGTTACCAATTCATTGGGTCATGTTACTATGGCCATGGTAAAGTGACCCCCCCCCCCCTCCAAATTCCCTTTTTTTTTTATTATAATTCATTTTAAATCAATACAATTTATTATTAACTTTGTAATTATAAAAAGTACAATGAAATAGTGTATCAGATGAAAAAAATAGGGGGGTCATTTAAATATGGCCATGGTAAAGTGACCCTCCCTCCAAATTCCTTTATTTTTGTTATTATAATTCCCTGATAAAACTAAATTTTAAATCAATACAGTTTATTATTGACTTTGTAACTATAAATAGTACAATGAAATAGTATAAGACGAAAAAAATAGTGGGGGGTCATTTTACTATGGCCATGGTAAAGTGACCCCTCCTCCAAATTCCTTTTTTTTTTTAATTATAATTCACCGATCAAACTAAATTTTAAATCAATACAGTTTATTATTGACTTTGTAACTATAAATAGAACAATGAAATAGTGTATCAGATGAAAAAAATAGGGGGGTCATTTAAATATGGCCATGGTAAAGTGACCCCCCCTCCAAATTCCTTTATTTTTGTTATTAAAATTCACTGATAAAACTAAATTTTAAATCAATACAGTTTATTATTGACTTTGTAACTATAAATAGTACAATGAAATAGTAAAAGATGAAAAAAATAAGGGGGTCATTTAAATATGGCCATGGTAAAGTGACCCCCCCTCCAAATTCCTTTATTTTTTTTATTATAATTCACTGATAAAACTAAATTTTAAATCAATACGGTTTATTATTGACTTTGTAGCTATAAATAGTACAATGAAATAGTATAAGATGAAAAAAATAAGGGGGTCATTTAAATATGGCCATGGTAAAGTGACCCCCCCTCCAAATTCCTTTATTTTTTTTATTATAATTCACTGATAAAACTAAATTTTAAATCAATACGGTTTATTATTGACTTTGTAGCTATAAATAGTACAATGAAATAGTATAAGATGAAAAAAATAGGGGGGGGTCATTTTACTATGGCCATGGTAAAGTGACCCCCTCTCCAAATTCCTTTTTTTTAATTATAATTCACCGATAAAACTAAATTTTAAATCAATACAGTTTATTATTGACTTTGTAACTATAAATAGAACAACGAAATAGTGTATCAGATGAAAAAAATAGGGGGGTCATTTAAATATGGCCATGGAAAAGTGACCCCCCCTCCAAATTCCTTTATTTTTGTTATTATAATTCACTGATAAAACTAAATTTTAAATCAAAACAGTTTATTATTGACTTTGTAACTATAAATAGTACAATGAAATAGTATAAGATGAAAAAAATAGGGCGGGGGGGGGGTGCATTTTACTATGGCCATGGTAAAGTGACCCCTCCTCCAAATTCCTTTTTTTTTTTTATCATGATTCACCGATCAAACTAAATTTTAAATCAATACAGTTTCTTATTGACTTTGTAACTATAAATAGAACAATGAAATAGTGTATCAGATGAAAAAAATAGGGGGGTCATTTAAATATGGCCATGGTAAAGTGACCCCCCCCCTCCAAATTCCTTTATTTTTGTTATTAAAATTCACTGATAAAACTAAATTTTAAATCAATACAGTTTATTATTGACTTTGTAACTATAAATAGTACAATGAAATAGTATAAGATGAAAAAAATGGGGGGGGGGGGGTCATTTTACTATGGCCATGGTAAAGTGACCCCTCCTCCAAATTCCTTTTTTTTTTTATTATAATTCACCGATCAAACTAAATTTTAAATCAATACAGTTTATTATTGACTTTGTAACTATAAATAGAACAATGAAATAGTGTATCAGATGAAAAAAATAGGGGGGTCATTTTAAATATGGCCATGGTAAAGTGACCCCCCCTCCAAATTCCTTTATTTTTTAATTATAATTCACCGATCAAACTAAATTTTAAATCAATACAGTTTATTATTGACTTTGTAACTATAAATAGAACAATGAAATAGTGTATCAGATGAAAAAAATAGGGGGGTCATTTAAATATGGCCATGGTAAAGTGACCCCCCCTCCAAATTCCTTTATTTTTGTTATTAAAATTCACTGATAAAACTAAATTTTAAATCAATACAGTTTATTATTGACTTTGTAACTATAAATAGTACAATGAAATAGTATAAGATGAAAAAAATAAGGGGGTCATTTAAATATGGCCATGGTAAAGTGACCCCCCCTCCAAAATTCCTTTATTTTTTTTATTATAATTCACTGATAAAACTAAATTTTAAATCAATACGGTTTATTATTGACTTTGTAGCTATAAATAGTACAATGAAATAGTATAAGATGAAAAAAATAAGAGGGGTCATTTAAATATGGCCATGGTAAAGTGACCCCCCCTCCAAATTCCTTTATTTTTTTTATTATAATTCACTGATAAAACTAAATTTTAAATCAATTACGGTTTATTATTGACTTTGTAGCTATAAATAGTACAATGAAATAGTATAAGATGAAAAAAATAGGGGGGGTCATTTTACTATGGCCATGGTAAAGTGACCC